>CAIGRF010131717.1:8575-25665 GCA_903798235.1 Fraxinus ornus | reverse complement strand
CCATTACTTGTTTGGGTTGATATGAAGTATTTAGTATATGTGTCTTCATGTACTATTTGCACTGCACACACTATGATATTGTTAGTGGGACTCTACCGCGTGTGTGAGATTTCGGATAACAGTCACATGTTAATAGGGTGACTTTGAACATAAATTGACCTTTTTTTATTAGACCTGAGCTCCAGTTTATCCCTGATATTAAAAAAAAGGCTCAATATCTTATGTTCTTCTTCGAAGCCGATTTGACTTGAGCAATTAAGCTTACGGGGTTTCTCATAACATGGTGCATATGGTTAACTGACTTAGGTTAACCGGCCTAAAGCTCGGTACATGGGTCATTTCCCCCCCGCAAGGTAGTAAACATGTTTGTTTGGAGCTGTACTACTCAAACATTACACACAAGTTATTGGCATTGATATTGGTTTTCATGTCGTCATGTGATTTACAGCTAAAATCAATATTTGTGTTGTATTGCACTCTAGGCGCCAGTTATTTTTGTATGGATTATACAATATTAACAATAATTTTCTTGTGCCTTTCGTTTTAGAGGAAGCTTTTGTTGACAGCCTTTATTGGTTGGGCTTTGACTCACCTTCTTTAAATCTATTGTGCCTTATCAGGTCTATTTCATGGATGCCTAGATCTGGTATCCGAAGATCATAATTAAGTAAAATCTAAATAAATTATATTTTTGCGTATGAAGAGTAAATCTTTACATAATTATTTTAAAATAATAATAGGATATTACTTCTGAAAAGTATGACATAAAAAATATAATATTCCAAAAGAGTATTGATAAATTGCTCTTAAAGAAGGAAGATTAAAATATAAAGTGCTCTTGAAGTACCACATATCTCAAAAAATATATCATATGTGTAATTTATGAATTTGTGTTAATCTTTGAAGGAAAACATACAAGTAATATCAAGTGGACATTCATTTTTATATTATTATATCATAGTTAATCATATTTTCAAGAATTGACTGTCTTTTGTTTGATTGAATAGTTATTCAAATGATAGATATTTTATTGAACCAGAAGTTCAATTTATTGAATGCCTTATTGTTTGGTATGGCCAATGGGATTATCACTAGATCAATAATGATGCGAAATTGAGAATTCAAATGGACATTCAATGAAGAACCAGAATATTGTTTGACATGACCAGTTGTACCATCACTGGAACAATAATGATGCAAAATTTAATATTCAAATGGATATTCAATGAAGAACCAGAAGATTCTTCAATCCAATCAATTTTTGTATAATATTTGTTCTCTCTATTATTGGTCATTAATCATCACTAGTTAAATATGGATTGAATTTTCTATATTTCTAAAAATTAATTTTGGTGATATATAGGATCTCATCACCCTCCACGTTGATCATCTAGATATTATTTGCATAAAATAAGTTTGATATATCTACTAGATTATTATATAGTGTTCGCAACATAAAGTTTGCGAAATTATTTCTCAAAAGTTAAATTATGAGCATAATTTTTAGATTACACAATCAAGATGATGTATTTATGTTAATGTTAGTAAGCCTAATCTCAACCTTTTAACAAGTATTAGTTAGGATGTCCATAAATGATTTAACAATGTTGCTTGTTAAACACCTTCAATTAATTCAATTGAAAACAAAATACTTCACATTTCCGTTTAGGGATGCTATTTTGCATTATGCCAACATCAAGTTTTCCTTATTATAATGGATTATGGCCGAGCCTGGTTTCTTTATCTAATTATTTGATAATGCAATATATGTACAATTAATTTACCACATTGCACTGAGATAAAAAGTAAAGAATATTGAGAATAAATGCGTAGTTTGAACATTTATCACAAATGGATAATATTTTAAAACGTGGTTTGTTGATTATCAATTTGACTGGATAATTCTCTCATCATTAAGAAGATGATTAAGAAGCTAAAAATCATGTTCAAATGCATCATTATCTAAATCTTCATAAAAGATAATCCGAACCAAAAATTTGAAAGATAATTCACTTAGATATATTTACTAACCAAAGAGATCAATAAAATCTCACACACCAGTTTTTAATGCTCCAACTCGAATTAACGTTCTGGAGGACAATTAGTTAGTATTATATTTGATAAATTTATGACATGCCTGAAGTATGATGATATACTATTCTAATATAAAAATCTCCAAACGAAAATGGAGCAATTAGCAAAAACGATCTCATTTAAGAGGCATATACTCTTGATCAATATTTAAGCATAATAAATTATAAAATCCCAGAAGAGATCCAATTACTTAATATGTTAAAAATTGAAATATCTTAATAACTTATATCATTATTAAAAAGAATGAAATTGAAATAAAAAAAATGTCGACAACGCTTTTACACATGATGTACTGCATCGTATTACGAGGAATCAAACAAAGACATCGAAATGTATCGATCGAAGTAATGATTGACTAAATAAAATGGACGTAATCCTAAATTGAATTTACTAGAGAAATCTGAAGTTTCTGGATTTAGAGTTCGAACATGCAAAATGAAAATGAAAATGGAAAAAAGTAAAGTCGTAATATGAAATGTACGATTTGTTACATAATAAATTTTGCGAAGACATATATATAGACAAATCATCATGTAGTGAATGTAATCACAAGTATCTATTTTATTAGTTTGACATGCATGAAATTTTATATAAATATAATAAATTTGATTATAACCAACTCATCTTGTATATATGGCTATTAATATTACATTGAAAGATTTAACACGTCTGAAGCATATAATTCAAGTAATATTACTCTTTTTTTTTTTCTTGATCAAGGTTCTACCCAATTGGTTTTCCAAATAAAATTTTTAATGAGACAACTTTTGTAGTGTATTTAAAGGAATAACCTATTCTTTTTTCCTTCATTATAATTTTTTTACAAGATTTTTCATTATAAGATTTTAACGAGACATATTTTTTGTAATGAATGTCCAAAATATATATGGCATTTACTATCAAAATAATACTCTTAAATGTATGAGACCCCCGAAGAAAACAACAAGAGCCATTTTTCAAATTTTCATGTTACTATAGTTATCAAAGGTGGATAAATATCTTTATAAAGACGGTGTTATTTGAAAAATATACAAGAAACACATGATACATATTTCACCAAAAATTGTAATATTGAAGAAACTGTACAAGACAGATGAATTGATGCAAGAATTGAAATCATTGAGAGCATGTGTACTCCCTTCAATCAAGTTTTGTCACATTAAATTTTCTTGACAAAGTTTTAGCGGGACAAATATTTTTTAATATGTCATTCAAGATAAAATGTTATAAATAATATATTTATTAGTGAATTACTGTTATATCCGTGCAACCCTAATTGTTGTTATTATCATATACTTAATTCTTCCCTATAAATATGGAGATTTTATTCTTAATATATAAAACATACAAATTTATTGACCTCTCTACTTTTTTCTCCTTCTCTCTAGTTTATAACAAATATTTATTTATATCCTGATTTTTTTGAAAGAATTTTATAAATTTGGTTTTTTTGAAATTGTAGTGTTAAACTAAGGTAGTTATGATTTTTCCATTTATTTATTCTTTTTCAATCATTATGGGTCCGAAATGTATTTTCCTGAATAAAATATCCCATTTTTTAATATAAAAAAGCCAAAATAATCTCCTCCTCAGTCCTCCCTCTCTCGCTCTGTAGTTCTCTGCACGTTCTTTTTTTTTTTGTTTGGTTCGTCATTTTCCGATTTCTCTCTTTTTTGCCTCCAGGAAAACTGAAACGTTGCAACGAACAAAACTCCCTACAAAATTCTATTTTTCAAAAGGCTTCAAGAACCCGTTGATTTTTCTTCCAAGATTATATTTCATTTATTAATTTTCTGAATAATCTTACCTATTTTTTCCCTTTTAATATAACCTGTTTATTGTTAAATATTTCTCGATTTTGTTTTAAAAAAAAAAATTGANAACCTGTTTATTGTTAAATATTTCTCGATTTTGTTTTAAAAAAAAAAATTGAAGACCTCGAAAGGAAAAATAAATTTATGGGTTCTGTTTCTGGTTTGCATTTGCATTGAAGATTTAGAATACAGATACATGCATGCATTGTTGGGAATTTTGTGTCGTTGGATGGAAAAAAAAAAAGATTTGAGGCCAAAAAGACATATTTTGAAATGTTATTGCATTATTATTTTTATTTGATTTAAATGTTTTCTGTGATTTTTTGTGGCATTGAATTGGGGCTGAAATTTTAAGTAAAATTATTGTATGTGCATGCATAGCTATCATATAATTATAGCTATGTGTGTTTTTGCTTTATTCAACGAATTGAGAAGGATTGGACTATGGAAAAGGGCTAGTAATCATTAAAGAATCAATGGATGCTGGAATGGCCAGATTCGTGGCTGTTTTTCTTCTTTCTCTTTCAATTTTTGCAGCAAATAACTCAGAAGGCAATAGGAAATTAGCTAAAAGCTTTTCAGAAAATGGAGTTTCTTGGGATTATTGGGACTTCGACGAAGATAAGGTACGAACTATAAATTTGTTTGTGTATGAGTTTCTTTATGGATGTGTTGTGTTGTTGCTTATAGAATTTTGTGAGGAAAAAATGATTGCAATGGATTTTATTGGCTTGTGTCTTTATCTGGTTATCAAAGTAATGATTTTGCTTATGATAGTTTGCTTTTGTTTGTTTAGACTTATTAATGAATAAGTTAATCTTGAGGTCAAGAAAGGTTCATCATGTTGAGATATTTGTTCATCTGATTAATTGATTTCTTTTGACTTGCCATTTTTTTTTTTTTTTTTCATGCTGGTGATGGGATATATGAATGAAATCTCAATATTGCAAAGCAGTTACCATTAAATTATCAGAGGATAAGATCATGACTTGTTTACAAAAGTTTTAACTAGGAAAACTAGCTACTGAACTTCTTCATGGTTGTGAAGCTAGTGGACTTATACAAGGGTTAATATGACAGTATGTGGAGACCCTTTTTGATTTCATAGCCTAAAACAAAAAATGGTGGAGTGGATCATCATATAGATTACACAAAACCTTCTATGTTTATTAATGGGAGAAATTTTTCAGGTGGTTAAAGATCGTATATAGCTTCTTGACTTTTTTCCTGCTGATAGTTTATATTGGAGCAATAAATACCTGTGAGTGATTTTTCTTTTATTCTTAGGTTGGCTAACTGATAATTACATAGATGAGTGAAATTTAATCGAGTCTATTTAGGGCAGCTTTGACCAATGTATTAAAGTAGTGTCAGTTACCGTTCAAATTAACAAAATGATGATTATGTGGACTGCTTTACTTGAGTTTATTTTGTCCTGAAAGACTATGTAATATGTGCTGGACAGACTTGCAAGATTTGTTGAATTAGCTCTTTTTATTAGAACCTAAGTTTATATTAAGAGGATTCATATTTGTTGAACTGATTGGAATACGAAATACTCATCATTTGTTTCCTTAATTCAAAACGTTAAACATTGATAAACTTCATGTATTGATTTATCTGTTGCATGAATTTGATGAAAGTGTACTCTTGCAGGTTGAACAAGTGTGGCTTCATTGTAGGAAAGAATTAAAACAGAGTACAGAAGTATTTAAAGACTTAAATTTGGATGCAAAATATGATGCAACTTTATTTGTGAAAAGAATTATACACAAGGCTATAGCTAATCTACCTCCAAAAGATAAGGAAATCATTTTGGACTGCTTAAGACAGAAAAATTATCAATGGAGTGCTTCTATCGAAGATACAGACTTTGGCAATTGGTACAAAGAGCTTTTTACTGGTTGGAACAGTGTTCCCAGAAGGTACCTACGTGGCAACGAAGATAGAGTTTTAAACCCTGCTCCAGCTCCCAGTCCTGCATTTGCACCAAATTTAGCTCCACCACCAATTTATCAAACTCCCGCCAGCGCACCATCTCCAACTGTGGAACCCCCTTCTCCTTTTTTACAACCCCCTGCTGTGGCTCCAGAACAATCTGCTTTACCAGTTCCCATTCCCTCTCCTTCACCGCCACCACCGGCTGTAAAACATCCTCCACTGAAACCAAATATTGTTACACCTATTCCTCCTGGAAAAAGCCAAGAGAACAGGAAGTTTATTGTAGGCGTTATAATTGCAAGTTCCGTGGCAGGAGTTGCCCTCATAACTATGCTCTTCTTGTGCTATCTTAAGAGTAATAGGAACGACCCTGAGTCAAAAGATGGGCATAGAGACGAGAAGCCTCTTCTTAACTTTTGTGCAAGTGATATTTCTGCTGGTATTTTATCGTTGTGATTGTATGTCATCCAGAACTTTTGATTTTTTTGCAATTTCGTAACTTTTAAGTTTAATTGATCAGGTTCTTCACAAAAGTCTCAGAGCATAGGAAACCCAAGAAGTAAAGATTTCGAGATTCCATCCACCTTGAACAATTTATCATCTGCACATCAGTCTTCTCAAGCCAATACTCATTCATCAGAAGGGAATGCAGAAGCACCTGAAAAAACTAATGCCAAATTGCCACTTCCTCCAGGAAAAGCAGCTCCTATGCCCCCCGAGCCTCCTCCTCCACCTGCTCCTACCCCACCACCACCTCCTAGAGGTTCTCGCCCTCCCCCTAATCCACCTAAACGTGGTGATTTGCCAAAGCCTTCCCCTCTTGGATCCAATCATCAAGGACGCTATTCCACAGGTGAGGCTAGTGAAAATTGTGCCGACTCTGAGGCTTCAAAACCCAAGTTGAAGCCATTTTTCTGGGACAAGGTTCTCACCAATCCTGATCACTCGATGGTCTGGCATGAGATCAAAGCTGGCTCATTTCAGTAAGGGTTTACTTTGCAATTATATCATTTTGATTTCCAGATATATTCTGTTGTCCTATTCTGTCATGTGAATTGCTCAACTCTTTTATGGTCTGCAGATTTAACGAGGAGATGATGGAATCACTCTTTGGATACATCCCTACAAATAAGAACAAAAATGAGCACAAGAAAGATTCATCTTCCTTTGATTCTCCTCAGTTTATTCAGATTATTGATTCTAAAAAAGCACAAAATTTAGCAATTCTTCTAAAAGCATTGAATGTGTCAACTGAAGAAGTCTGTGATGCAGTGAAGGAAGGTGACTCTCTCTCTCTCTCCACCCCCCCCCCCCCCCCCCCCCCACCCCCACGTGCTTGTCTGTGTATCCTCTGGGAGTGGGAGGGGCATGATAAATTAGAACATATCTTCTTTCTTTGGCAAATTTGTACTTTTTAAGGTGTTCTCCCTGCGAATCAGAAAAGCTCAATTTTATTAGATAAAGATTATGATAAGGTACCTCTGCTACTACTACCCCTTTTACGGCCAAAGTCAAAGAATAAATGTAAGATTAGAGTTAGTTGTTCTGAGATTATCATTTGAATTAAGGGGTAGAATGTGCAAAATCTAGAACGTATTATTATCAAAGTTCGAAAATTTTGTCTTGAGTGTTGATATAATTAACTGAATATACCATAAATTTTGTTGCTTGTTCATTTCCTTTCGTTTTGTCACGGTATGTTGGGATTTTAAATGTAATTCAATGTTTATATTGATTGTCAATTTTCCTATTCATGCTATTTCCATTTTGAGTTCACCAGTGTGGCAGTGTACTCTAGCATAAATTGAAAGGTAATATGATATATAATCAGTTCTTTTTTCAATTCTATTGGTCACTTCCTATGTTCTTTTCCAGCAGATGCTATGAGTTTTATTCAATTGGTATCTACAACAATACATTCCTCACATAAACGAAAAAGTCTTGAAAGCATTAATGAACTGTTAATAACATGCTTTCCTTACATAGAATATCAGAGTGGAGCAGTCTGAGCACGTTTGGCTAAGCTTCAAAAAGTTTATTTACAAGTAAATATAAATTACTTATTTTGTCAGTTCACTATCTAACTTTTTGTTAGTAGTCTCTGATTTCTCTTTTGAAGTGCTATCATTTTCTTGTACCTTATCTTCAGCAAATACAACATTTAACATTCTTCTTACTCCTGGATTTTGATCTAGTAGACCCATTTGTTCCCAATGGCCTTCCTTTTGATTGGATACACCCAACATCTCCTGGAATAATCGTCAATAAAAGTCACAAAATATTTTGCTCCTCCTAAGGACAAAACTGGTGCTTGCCAAACATCAGAATGAACCAACTCCAAAATAGCTTTACTTCTAGCAGTGGAACTGCTGAACTTCAATCTGTGCTGCTTACTAGTAACACAATGCTCACAAAATGGTAATGAAACCTTTTTGAGCCCTGGAAGAAGTTTCTGTTCAGCAAGAATCTTCAAACCTCGTTCTGACATGTGGCCAAGTTTACGGTGCCACACCATTGTTAATTCTTCTGCCGAACTTGTTGATGCAGTGGATGCTTCTCCTTCTTGTTGTGTTTCTCCTTTAAGCATATACAAATTTGCAGCTATCTTTTCAGCTTTCATTACCACAAGCGCGCCTTTAACAATTTTCAAGATCCCATCTTGAATATGGGTTTTACACCCATTATCATCTAATTGTCCCAAAGACAATAGATTTTTCTTTAGGCCTTTCACATGTCGTACCTCCTTGATAGTGCGAACTGTACCATCATACATTTTTAATTTGATGGTACCAATACCAGCGATCTCCAAAGCATGATCATTGCCCATAAACACAGATCCTCCTGAGATAGGTTCATAATGATGGAACCATTCCTTCCTTGGTGTCATGTGCCATGTAGCTCCTGAGTCCATGAGCCAGACTTCAGAAAATTGTTTTCTGCCTTCAACAACTGTTGTTGCTTCGCTGTATAAAATTTCACCATCATCTGAGGTACTTGCTACACAACCCTGAGCTTTTGATGTCTCAGAACCTTTTTCTCTGGCTTCTTCATTCTTTTTGAGACTCCAACAATCCTTCTTTAAGTGCCCTTTCCTGCCACAGTAATAACACTTAACACTTTTTTTACTTAAAACTGAAAGGAATGTAAGTAATCCAAACGTTTTTGCAAACATATTTGGAAACAGAAGTATCTTCTACTTTTTTTAGCCAAACATGCTCATTAACTGCATGCATTGGTAAAGTAGTTAAAAAAGTTTTGCTGTTCATGTTTGTTTCTTTCTGCTTGTATAGCATTTATTTGTATGTTATTTAATTTTGTAATTGTGTGCATTGTTTTAACTTTATCAGGTAATGAGCTCCCACCAGAGCTCATCCAAACTTTATTGAAGATGGCACCAACAACAGATGAAGAATTAAAACTAAGGTTATATAGTGGAGACATCTCTCACCTTGGCCCAGCTGAACAGTTTCTAAAAGTCGTGGTTGAAATTCCATTTGCCTTTAAGCGCCTTGAATCATTGTTGTTCATGAGTACGCTTCAGGAGGAAGTTTCTACAATCAAAGAGTCATTTGTAACTTTAGAGGTCTGTGCGCAACCGAATCCACTAATGAATTACGCAATTGCATTTAACTATATAATTAATATCTTGTCAATCATGGTGTCGATTCCCGTCCAATACAACATACCAAACATTCCCTTAACATTTTTCTCTTGTGCATGTTTCTTATTAATTTCTCATTTAAAAGGTTTTTATTGTATAAACATGCATCACTACGTGCAGATAGCATGTAAGGAACTCAGAAACAGCAGACTATTCCTGAAGCTCTTAGAAGCTGTTCTCAAAACCGGGAACCGTATGAACGATGGCACTTATCGTGGAGGTGCACAGGCATTCAAACTCGACACACTCTTGAAATTGGCAGATGTAAAAGGAACTGACGGAAAAACCACTCTTTTGCACTTTGTCGTCCAGGAAATTATTCGATCAGAAGGTGTAAGAGCTGCACGTAGATTAAGAGAGAGCCAAAGTATGTCCAGTGTGAAAACTGAAGATCTCATCGAAGACTGTTCACATGAAATAGAAGAATACCATCGAAACCTTGGTCTTCAAGTGGTTTCAGGAGTTAGCCATGAGCTTGAGAATGTAAGAAAGGCAGCACTCATTGAAAGTGACAGTCTATGTGCAACTGTGTCCAAGCTTAGGCACTCACTTTTGAAAACTAGAGAATTTCTTGAGATGGAGATGAAGAGCGTTGAGGAAGATAGCGAGTTTTATCATACACTTGCTAGTTTCATTCAGCATTCTGAATCTGATATTACATTTCTATTAGAAGAAGAAAAACGTATAATGGATCTGGTAAAGAACACGGGAGATTACTTCCATGGTAATGCAGGAAAGGGTGAGAGTTTGCATCTCTTTGTGATTGTACGTGATTTCTTGTTCATGTTGGAAAGGGTCTGTAAAGAAGTGAAAAACTCTGCTAAATTATCGGGAATCGGAAAGATCCCTAGGAAAGAAGCATTGACACTATCCCCGTCTCAAGAATCGCGCCAGGAGTCTTTGCCAGATTTTCGCCAGCGACTATTTCCGGCAATCAAGGAGAGGCGTATCAATGATGACTTCAGTTCAGATGATGAAAGCTGATCTCCCTATCTTAAAGATCAACGAGTTAAACTGAAATTTTCTAGATTGCATTCCCCTCCCCCCCTCCCCTCGCCAAAAAAAAAAAACGCATATGGCAGCTGAGGAACATCTCCTAAAGGTCTCTACAATCAATATGTGTTTCTGGAACCGAGTTGCTGCTAATGAGAGGATAAAGGAACAAGGTTGTTCCTATGTTGTTTAACGGTTATCTCTAAGTACAAAAATCAGCATGAATACACCTTCCTGGGGCTTATAAAATAGTATAGGAGTATCACAACCTTATATCTGATTCTTTTTTCACTTGAAAATCCATTGTTGGTTTGTTTTTGTGTTTTATTTATTTATTTATCTATTTTTTCACTTTTGAACTCATTTCTTATGTATGATGTAAATGTTGTGGCCTAAAAAGTAAAAACTGCAGTACTTGCCGGTCGATGTAAAAACTTTAAGCATTTATTCTCATTTTCAATTCAGATAGTATACTTCTACTCCATCAGTAAAGTAGCATTCAAATTTTCAGTATTAGAAAAAGAATTAATATGCGATTAGACAACACGGGAATTTTCCAATTAGGGTTGCACGTACCTAGTAGACGTTAGGACGAGTTGAGATCTGCGGTCTATTTATGCTGTTCAATTTGTTATTCACTCAATTATAAATTGACGTGTCATGGAAAATTAAAATTGATGACAACTTTAATTTTTCATGATGTGTCAATTTGCATTTGGTAGACAGTAGAAGTCAACGCAAAGAGGCTGCCACAGCCCTATGTAGAGTATTCATAGGAAGATTTAATTATTGGACACTAGAATTATACCGCGAAAGCTAAGGAGTTTGTCATACTTAATGAAATCTTTTTTCGCAACTCACATGGATCATATTTTGAATTTCAGCGACGACACTTAATTATAGCATTCCATACTCATTAAACCTACTTTCTGCCATCCTCGTTCAAAATAAATTGAATCACGTGGACTCATAAAGAAGCTCGAATATAAGGAAAACAATTGAAACCAAATAAATGTTTCACATCTTCATCTTACTCACCAGTAGTTGCAAGTGAATAGACATGTAAGAGCAAACAAAAACAAAAGATTTGTCTAAATCTTATGTCATGGCTTCCCTTAATAATGTCTGCAATATTGTCACCATAATATTGTCAATTACTACAAATATATCAAGTAGCTTGCAAGGAATGTTAGGTAATAGAATAATAGTATTTGTAGTCGTTCACTGTCGTAGTCATCTTACGTGGCATACATGTGACGATTAGTGATTTGATACATAAAGCAAAAAAAATTATCACATTAATGCATCAAATCACTAACCATCACATAGAGTGACTGCAAATAACATTAATCTATATAATGAGAGTAGTTAAATAAGTTATTTTACATTTGAGACTATTACAAGCACTAAGATGACAGAGTAAATTCTATTGCTTCCCAAAGTGGGAAGTAATATTTCTTCAAATCATGGTTCATTAAGACTTAATTTTAAAGCTTGATTATGCACACTCCATTCGTGTGGATAAATAATTCTTATTTTTCTGAAAGAACGTTGAAAAAAATTGTATATATTGTATAGCAACAATAACAAGTATCATAATTGATATTTTCCGCTACATTCACCACCCAGTTAAATGCTTTTTTGTGTATGCAGTTGACGATTGTGCATATGCGGCTGATCACTGTGCATATATAGGTCATCGACGGTGTAAAAGTATCCATCATCTTTCAAGTGTTGGCATGCTTACTTCTTCTTCAGAAGACATCAATTATGAGGAATAAGTGAGATTAAATACTGAAATCATATTGACATAATGTTGAGAAACAAAAAAAAAAAAGTTGATAAAAAAAGGACTTGCATTTCTTCGAGAAATGCAAGAAAAGAAGACTTTCTTATTCCAACTTTGAAGAGGCATTTTTTGTATAAGTATTAAAAGACCACATGACAAAGGATTGAGTTCCAAAATGAAAACAAGATTCTAGGAGCCACTTTTGTGTCGAGACATTTATAAATCTTAATGCTACATACATGCTTCTTCGAGTCATTTTATTGATTGGAGGAGAGTATAAAGCAAGTTTTTTCACATTAACTTTTTTAATTGAGAAATGAAGAAAAAAGATGAGAGTCTTTAGATTCAATATTTACCTTTTTAAAAATGCTATTAATTCTGGATTACAATCCGAGTTTAAATGATATTAATCTAAATGCATTAATGTGAGATTAAATTATAAGTACCACGTTAACGCCATATACAATGGCATTGTAACAGAATGAATATCATTGCTCTTACCTTTAAGGGCCTGTTTGGTTTGGATTTTACAATTCTACAGTAAATCAATTCTCATTTTTCAACCACACATTCTTCAATAAAATAATATTTTACATCACATCAATACTTTTTTCTTCTTTTTCAACCACACATTTCCCATCATATCACTATTCAAAATCAATTCTTTCTTCAAAAAATCTAAATCAAACAAGCTCTAAATAAGCTTACGAAGGGTCGCAGTCAAGTAATACCTCTTCTAAACCCTATTATCTTCATCTTCCCTCTGCCGCTTTGTCCCTGTTGCCTCTTGTAAACAGAATTCACACCAAAAATCAACAATGGCACCGCCAGCCCATTCTCACACTCAACCCTCCCAAAAAAAAGAAGAAGAACAACCCTATTCAGAAGATGAAGATGAAGATGAAGATGAAGATGAATCGTCTTCTGAAGAACCAGAACGAAAAGAAGAATCTTCTGGAGAAGGAGAGGAGGAGGATGAAGGATCGTCTGAAGAAGGAGAAGAATCTAAAGGAGATGAAGAAAAAGAGCCAAAAACTCAAACCCCACCACCCAAATCATATTCAAGAAACGAAGAGGAAGATGAGTCGGATTCTGAGCTCGAATCAGACTCCTCTCCTTCTCAGTTCAAACTGCAGCCTATATCTAAGCAGCCAGCCCCCTCTGCCAAACGTGCCCGACAAAGGGATAGCAATAATGAAGATGCTTCAAGGAGCGAGAAAAAGCTGAAAACTGTTGAGACAAAGTCTGCTCCTACTTCTGTTTCTGCCACTTCTGGAGGTGGAGGAGGTATTATGAGGCTGTGGACAGAGGAGGATGAGATTGCTCTTCTTCAAGGTATGATTAACTTCAAAAGCCAAAAGGGAGTGGATCCATATGCAGACATGGGTGCTTTTTTTGATTATATTAAGCAAAAATTACAAGTGGTTATTTCTAGGGTGCAAATGAGTAGTAAGATTAGCAGGATGAAAAAGAGATTCTTGAATGCTGTGGAGAAAGGTGAGAATGGTGAGGACCCTGTTTTCTCCAAGCCTCATGAATGCACGGCCTTTGATCTTTCCAAGAAAATCTGGGGTACAGCGGTTGAAAAGAGTAGAGGCAGTAATGCCAATTGGGTTGTTGAGAATGTGAAGAAAGATAAGGGGAAATCAGAAGTAAGTAGCAAAGATGAGGAGCAGAAGATTGTAAGGAAAGAAAAAGAGGTTGGAGTAGACTTTTGGTCCAATTATCCATTTTTCAGAAGGTCGTTAGAAGCGAATGGGATTTGTCAGTCCTTGTCAATGCCTGATAGTGTCATGGGTTTTGTGAAGGAGAAGATGAGTTTGCTTGGGAGTGCAAAAGCAAAGGATTTGGAGGAGAAGTGGAAGGATTTGTTTGAGAAGGAAACTGAACTCTATCTGGAAATGTTGAGTTTGATGAGGGAACAGACTAAGTTGGCATTGGGGATGTAAAGAAGAGGTAAATTGTTGGTTTCTGTCTTATATTTTGGCTGGCTTCATTTTCACTACATGATCTGTTGGCAACTTTTGTTTTTGTTTTTGTTTTGGATAATCTGGGACTAGAACATATTTTGACGCTTTGATTTGTATATCTCTGTTTTATGGTTCAGTATTCTGGATTTTGTGGCCAACAGTTTATATTGATATTTCAATCTCTATCCATCTTTCAATCTATCATTTAATATCTTTGTTGGACGGGAGGAGACTAATGCATTCTTGATTGTGTTTATGGATCCCTATTTATCAGGCTCTTTGATTGGTTAGCGTAACCTTGTGATATCATTCTTTTTTATCATTTCCTAAAAAGTTATTTATGTGACCTTGATATAAAGCTGGAATTGAGGTTTATTACTAATAAGTAACTCAACTGGAAAACATATTTGTTCTTTAGCGGATCTTTTAAAAGATCAATTCAGATTGGCTCCGGTTCGTTTAGAGAATGCGGTTCGAGGAACTATACATGGAGAATTAGTAGAAAAAAAGCGCCTACCACTTGAATACTGGAATTTATTAATATTCCCTAAAATGTACTGTTCGTAATCCTGCAGATATTGAAACCATTAGAAGAACTCACAATGATTTATTGGGCACTATAAGAAGTATTTGAAATGTGGAAAGAATACCATTTCGGTATTTTTTTTTTCCAGGATCTAACAGTTCACTGACCGTTTCCTCGGTCAGCTGGCTGGTCCACAATAATACATCTGTCTTAGTACACTCTTGAATGACCATTTCGCCTATGGTGCATTACACCATCGGCTGCTTTCTTTTCAATGATGTTTATATGCCTGCATGTGTTTTGCTGTGCCTTGCTGGGCTCAACTCGTTTAAAAAATTCCTCATTCTGCAGACCCATCTGGTGATGTTCTCCACTTGTTTAGATTGTTTTATTTAAATGATATATAACATTGGAATCAAAATGAGGTGAAGAGACATTGGAAATTGTATGATATTGGATTGTAACTGGTGATGAAGGGACATAAGATATTTTATGGAATATAAGGAATGTTGGTGTATTTAATTGGAAAGAATCATTAGTAGAATGAGATTTAAGGGTATGAATGGATGTGTGTAGTGTGTACCCGTCTATATATATATGCATCGTACTATTATTTCTGCCCGTGTTGGGCCACTCTGTCGAATGGTGCTTCTGTTTTGGTTTCTGCACAAGCAAGGTAGCTTAGTGAGATTTTGCAACACTTTTTCAATCTGAACATTGTCTTTCTGGCTTTTTGGAAAATAATCTTGGACTTGGGGAATATACGGTCCTTTATGCATACAAGTGATGTGCTTTGCGATAAAAAATTCAATTTGTTATGCTTGCATAAATTTACTTGCTCGCGGTAGGGATGTGTTTTTCATAATTGTTGCCTTAATTTTACTTAGTCACATGATGGTTACTTCATATTTGTTTATTAGAAGAAAGTTCTCTATACATAATGTTAATCAAATTCTAAAGATTTATTTCTTCATTTGCATGTTAAACGAGAAAAATGAAAAATCTTTAATTGAATATAAAATTTGATTTATAATAACTCTCTCCCTCCCTTTTTAAAATTAGATTTACATCACATGACAATATTGTTACTTTAATTTGGGATTGAAATCCATGTTACATTATGCAAAATTAAATTAGCAGCTTCACCCAACTTGAAACTTTTGCTAGTAATTTGATTTGTGTCATTTTCTTGTGTTTTGTGAAGTATTAGAGACATGAATATGCCCTCTGTTTTAGTTCGGTGCTTATTCTCGTGATATCCTCATTTTATCATTTCCCAAAAAGTTGACGGTATTGATCTCATCTTGCTATGGGGCTGGAATTGATCCCAAAGAAAGACATACAACTTGAATGTTGGAATGTATTTATCTTCTCTTAGTCGTGGATATACTTTGCCTCTGTGATGCTCGTCCGGATTCAGATTTTTACTTTTTTGAAAAAATGTGTGGTTATATAACATTGGAATACGGAAGGAGAGCTGAAGACATTGGAAATAGTATGATATTGGAAGGTGAAAGAGAGATGAAGGGACGTTAAAATTTGCAAGGGAGATGAAAGGATATTTGTGTGGGAGCTCATGCTATTTTTTTTTCAGCCCGTGCTAGCTGGCACACTTGCCGCCAACCTATTTTCACATACAGTCTCGTTGATCGGTGCTTATTTTTATTTATTTAAATTTAAATTGTTTATTAATATTTTTCAATCATTGGATTAATTACTTTTCTTGACAACTGAAAATTACGTCCAAATAACCTATTTATTAGTATGTCTTATTATCAACAAATTGTTGCAAATAATGTATTTATCATCGTAGCCCTAGTTCATCACTATAATGTGGGGTTTTGATTTTCAATAAAAAGTTAAAAATACATAAAAGTCTATTGACTTCTTTATTTTTATTTTTTTCTATCTCTAATTTATAATATGTTATCAACATGATTCTCTCTAAATTTATAATATGTAATAATTTTTTGAAGTATAATTATTTGACACATATACCAAAATTAATTTGGTTATATGCATGGATGGATCTAGGATTTTTTGTATGGGGGCTGACAGTACTTAACAAAGTCAATGTAATAATATTTACATTTACCAAAAAAATTCATTAAAGAACATTATTTATTTAAATCGTTCCCGACGAAAATTTGAAACATAATATTCATCTATAACAGAATTTAGATCGATTTTCTCAACAAGTTCTCTTTCTAGAAAAAGTATCATACAATCAGCAAGAAAGTCATCCTCAATATTGTTGAGAAGTGTCGTCTTCACATGATTCATTGCTGAAAATGCACGCTCA
>CAIGRF010131686.1:0-12827 GCA_903798235.1 Fraxinus ornus | reverse complement strand
TAATAGCAATATCACCTAAACACCAAATTCCAAAATCTAAGATTATGCATTCAACCTAGTGCTTTATGAACTAATAGATGTACATATTGTTCCAATCTCATTGAACATATGCTGGTCATAGAATATATCTTCCGTTTTACTGATTAATACAGGTGTTTTTAGAGAGGTTTAGCTGAGTGAATCATAGTATTCTGTATTTGTTGTTCTTGAGTAAATCATAGTATTCTGTATTAGCTGAATGAAAATGGCTTATCATTTACATGGCTCCACTCTCCAAGTACTCTAAATCATTGTCGTGAAGCTCATCCTCATGATAATCATCAGGTTGCCCCAAAATGACCTGGTTCTATAGGGAAATCCCAATTCATCGGGCATTTCAATACAATCAAATAGAAAATCCTAAAGATTTCGTACTCTATGATGGGATGTGATGCCAATTTAAATAAGTTGTATTCAGTTCATTGGGCTATGATGAAATTTGGGCCTAGCCCATTGCTGGTTTAAGTCTGGCCATTGCCTGATAACACATTTGACATAGGCACAATTACCTAACCCATTTGATGGACATGTGTGCTGTTCTGAGCCGTCGATCATTAGTTAAGATCTATAGTGATGGATTTGTGTATATAAGGGGCTTCAACAGTCACCCTTATATAACTTTTCATTCTGTTTCTTTCGTGAAGCTTCTGGGGTTCTCTTTGTTGTCTCTTCCATTCCTTCTTTCGATTTCTTTGTGTTGATCAAAACTCCTGGTTTTGGTTGTTGAATCTAAGTGATTTGTGTCTATGTGATTCTTCGATTGAGGGTTTTGTGTTGTGTGTTGAGATCATTTGTTTGATCTTGGGTTCCATTGTAGTAGCTGCGTTTGTCTTTAATCTTTAGGGTTTGAGTCTTTGTGGCTGTTTCTTTTGTACAAAAGGGTACAATGTATTGTTCTGAGCCCAATATATGATAATCGATCCCCTGGTGTTGATGAACTTTGTGTGTTCTTCGATTTCTTGAGATTATTGCTTCCATTGTGTTTTGGCTCTATCAGTGGTATCAGAGCATTCTGTGTAGCTCTCTGGTCCTTCAATCGTAGGTTCTGTGTATGGAAATTAATTTCACAACTAGACCCTTTCAGATCTGATTTTTCGGTGAAACCTTATATTCGATTTTTTACGGATCTTGGTTTTGGTGGTGAGTTTTTAGGAAATATTGGTCCTCTGATAACTATTTGCTAGTTCTTGGTAAACATGCTCAAATACTTGGCTTCATTTTGGTTGTTTTGTTGAACCCCTGGGTATTTGGTGTTAGCTCTTCGAAGTTGTTGGTTAAAAATTTTCTAACCCCAACTCTCATATTATTTGATCTTGAATATTGTTATTACCCACATGTTACCTTTTCTTTGTTTCTTCTTATTTCTGGTGTTTACAAATTGTGCCTTGACTTGAGGTCGTGAACCTCACGGAATCCTGGTGAATTCTAACACTCGAAAATTGGAGGAACTCCTCTTATTAGTCTGTTTTGATTTCAGTACTGCAATTCCTCCTTCACCGTGATTATTAGTTTGTTTAATATAACTTTTGATTTTTTGCATCACTATTGTTATTAGTTGTTGAATTAAGTGATATTTCATTTCTTTTTTTTTTTGTGTGTGACACTGAATATTTGTGTGACATTTTATTGGTTTGGAATATCTGTTTTTCATTTTTTGTTAAAACTCTGACATCAAATCTTTTCTTGTGTTGATTAAAAACTTTAAATGACGCTACTACGTTTGAACTTGGAGTTTTTAATGGAAAAGATGATTTCTCCTTTTGGCAGCAAAAAATGAAAGGGGTCATTGTTCAACAGAAAGTTTCAAAGGCTATGACTGGTGAATTTCGTGCTACTATGACTCCTGACCAAATGATTGAATTTGATGAACTTACCTACACTTTTATTATTCTTCATTCGTCTGATCAAGTGTTGATAAAAGTAAGAAAACTTGATAATGCTAAGGCTTTGCGGGACGATTAGAAGAACAGTACTTGGTTAAGTCTCTGCTTAATAACTTTTCCTTTCTGAGAGATTCTTTAGTTTTCAGATTGACCTGTCTAAAGATTTAGATGATAATCTTTAAGTAGTGCTAAGGATTTGTGGGAGAAACTAGAGGAACAATACATGTCTAAGAGTCTGCCTAATAAGCTTTTCCTTTTAGAGAGGTTCTTTAGCTTTAAGATAGATACGTCTAAAGATTTAGATGATAATCTTGATTCTTTTAATAAGTTAGTTCAAGATATTACTAATATTGTGGATAAAGTTTCTAAAGAATATAAAGTTGTTATCCTTCTGAATGACATACCTGAGGCATATAGAGATGTTGAATCAGCTATTAAGCATGGCAGAGATACCATAACTCCTGAAATAGTGATAAATTCTTTAAGAAGTAAGGAATTAGAACTTAAAGCTGACAGGGCAGGGAAAGAATCTGAGAGTTTAATTGTTAGAGAGAGATCTATGTCTAGACAAGGGAATGGTCAGAGTCATCAGTGGAATAATAATTCTAAGAAAAAGGGAAAATAGAGATTTAGATCAAAGTCTAGGAGTGGAAACATGAAGTATTATGGGTGTGGAAAGACTCGACACTTTATAAAAGACTACTATAAGAAAAAGAATTAATAGAAAGAGATGAAATTTGATGAGGGGAATGTAGTTGAGCCCTTAGATGATAGAACTAGTGATGTCTATGTGGTGACAGAACCCATTTTTGATCTGAATGCTGCAAATTATGCAGATAACAGTGATCTATATTGTGAATGGATTTTGGATTTAGGGTGCACTTTCCATATGACCTCTAGAAGACCTTGGTTAGAGAACTATAAGGATCTTGATAGTAGAGAGGTAGTTATGGGTAATAATGTAGCTTGTAGGATTAAAAGAATTGGTAGTGTGACTTTTAAGTTTGAAAATGAATATACATTTACACTAGAAAGAGTAAGGTACGTCACTGACTTGAATAAAAACTTAATATCTATGGGTAATCTAGATGACATAGGCCTGCAAGGCAAGATTGAAAACGGTTCTTTGAAGGTAATTAAGGGTTCCTTAGATAAAAATAAAAAAATAAAAGGGTTCCTTAGTTAAAGAGAAATGTCATATATTTCACTAGAGCCAGTATAATCTAGAGTCACACTGCTGAGTCCTCAAGTGCTGAGATTGATGTTACCATGAAATGGTATAATAGATTTGCACATGTTACTAAAAAAGGCATGCACATTTTGAAGAAGAAGGGGGCTTTTGGTAATGATATTATCTCTAAGATTTCTTTATGTAAACACTGCATCTTAGGTAAGCAACATAGGCTTCATTTTAACACTAGAAAGCATAAAACTGCATCTATCCTTGAATATATTCATTCTGGCCTTTGAGACCCATAATCTACTACCACTAAAGGTGGAAATATTTTTTTTTATCATCGATTGATGATTTTTCAAGAAAAGTTTGGATCTATCTTTTGAAATAAAAATTAGACATTTTTGAAAAGTTTAAACTTGGAAAACTTTAATTGAAAATCAAGTTGATAAAAAGATCAAAGTTTTGAGAACAGACAATGGTCTGAAATTTTGTAATACTGAATTTGATCAACTTTGTAAAGATGATAAGATTCTCAGGTATAAAATTGTTCCCTATACCCCTCAACAAAATGGTGTTGCTGAGAGGATAAATATGACTATTCTTGACAAGGTTAGATGTATGATGATTAGTTCAGGTGTTCCTAAGATCCTTTGAGGTGAAGCTGTTATGACAGCTGTGTATACTGTAAATAAGACTATTACTAGTTCTTTAGATGGGAAGACACCTGAAGAAGTATGGCCAAAGAAATTATCTGATTATACTATTTTGAGAACTTTTGGGTGTGCTGCCTATTCTTACCAAAGTTTAGGCAAATTGGAGCCTAGGTCCTAGAAATGTGTTTTCATGTGATATAGTGAAAGAGTGAAGGGGAATAAACTTTGGGCTAGAGAAGAGAAGGGATTTAAGATGATAACTAGTAGGAATGTGACATTTAATGAAGATAATATGCCTCGTTTAAGTAAAAAAGTCTTAAGAGAGGTCCTGAGAATGGAAAAGAAGAAGAAACTAGGATGCATGTGAAGATAGATTTCACCCCTAAACTTGTTGATGATGAACAAGTTGATAATGAAGTTGGTGAAGAGAGTGATGATATTTTAGGTTTACATTAACCTATTGAAGGCAGTGGACATGACTATATGGGTGAATTAGATGATCCTTTGAATAATTATCAACTTCCTTTAGATAGAACTAGGAAAGAGATTAGGGAACTTGTTAGGATGAGTGATTATCAATCCTTTACTCTTTTGTCATATCAAGATTTAGCTTTTATAGAGCCCAAATCCTATGAAGAGGCTCTAAGTTGTCAATAGTCAGATGAGTGGCTGAGGGCTATGGAAGAAGAAATGAAGTCCCTATTGAATAATAATACTTGGAAGCTAGTTCCTAAACCTGAGAACAAGTCTTTAGTTGACTGTAAGGGGGTTTTTAGTATTAAGGAGGGAAATACTTCTAAACAACCTTTTATGTTTAAAGCCAGATTGGTTGCAAAGTGATTTACCCAAAAACCTGGTATTGATTACAATGAAATCTTCTCTCATGTTGTTAAATATACTACTATAAGAGTCATGCTTGCGTTGATTGTTCAATATGATTTAGAACTTGAACAAGATGAAACTATTTATATGGTTCAGCCACAAGGTTTCATTGATTCTAAAAGACCAAATCATGTTTGTCTTTTAAACAGGTCTTTGTATTGTTTAAAACAATCACCTAGGCAATGGTATAGGAGAATTGACAATTTTGTGTCATCTATTGATTTTATAAGGACTGCTTTTGATTATTGTCTTTATTTTAAAAGACATGATAATAATTCTATGATTGTTTATCTTCTTTTGTATGTTGATGATATATTGTTGGTTGGACAGAATATGAGCGATATAAATGACATTAAAAGTGCTTTAAGTGTTGAATTTGAGACGAAAGACTTAATTCATGCTAGAAGAATACTACGAATAGGTATTAAAAGAAATATATCACAACAATCTCTTCTTTTAACACAATCTGATTATGTGAAAAATGTGTTATCCAAGTTTGCTAAGGATGATTCTAAGTCTGTTTCTTTTCATCTGCTTGTCATTTTAAGTTAAGTAAAAAAATGTCCACATGATGAATTCGATATCAANTGTTGGATTTGTTATATATACTATGGTATGTACTAGATCTTATGTTGCACATGCTAGTAGTGTTCTAAGTAGATTTATGGCAAATCCAGAACCTAAATATTGGAGTTCTTTAAAATGGCTTTTAAGATACTTAAAAGGTTCTGTTGATTTAGGTTAGCATTTTAAATTTTGTAAAGAGAGAGTTGTATTAAATGGATATGTGAATTTTGATTATGCTAGTAATAAGGATAATAGGAAATCAGTAACTGCATATACATTTACTTTGTGTGGTACTTGCATAAGTTGGAAGTCTCAATTGCAGTCTATTGTGGCCTTATCTACTGTAGAAGATGAATATGTAATTGCTACTGAGGCTATTAAGGAGTCTTTATGGCTTAAAAGCTTGTTGTGTGAATTAAATGAATTATATAATTCTGTTGTTTATTTTTCGCTTGATGTTTTCTGTAATATGATTTTCTTTTAAAATCTGTCCACCATTTACTGTTTTTGTAATCTACTTCTGCTTCTTTTTGTGTGTTCTGCTTGAGTTAATCGTTATTAAATCAGTATGGTTGAGCTTATAGAAAATTTAATTTTATCATTCTTTTAAGTATAGGCTTGAAATGGAATTTTGGAGAATTGAAAGGAAAAAATGATACATAATGGGCTTTCAAAGCTGTGCCTACTACTGCCCTTGCTGTCGCCTCTTCAACCATTTCTTGCATGACAACATTTCCTCTATCAGTATTCTTTTTATCCATCCCTGCACCAACTTTTCTCTTCCTAGTGATTTTTTTTATCGTTTGTTAAAAGAATCACTTGTTATTGCTTCTTGCCTTTTGGTTTAGGTTTCAGCTGCAGGAGCACTTAGTATTGTGTCACAATTACTTCTGCAATGCTTATGTGAGTTGATAAAGGAATTAGCAAGGGGTTTGGGTTTGTTTGCTTCTCTGTAGTTGAGGAAGTGAACAAAGTTGTGAACACTTTTCATGGTAAGTGTACATGTTTACTGACAAGTTTTTCTCATTAATAAAGTAAATTCACACTAGATGTTGCGTGTTGGAGAATCAAAATCTCATTTAGGATTCATGTTTCATCAAAAGCATTGTATGTGGAAATTACTTCTAACCCGACCAACTTAACCTAACACAACTCAACCGAAACTTTGTTTAATTTCGTTTGTGTAGATCAATATATGCACATTTCAACCCCTAACCCAGATCATCATATCATTGCCTTAAGTGTAAAAAAGGATTTGAATTATGTTTGGAAAACCCTTGTTTTTATGCTATTATAGATGCAATGTCCTTGAAGTATGAATATGTTATAAACCTGTTGTTGTCTGGTGCATTGAGCTTGATAGCCCAAGAATAGCTAACCAGGGGGGTAAATTGGTTTATAAGACTTTTTTGAAAAATTAATCTATAATAAAGTACGTAATAACTAGATAGATTAATTTAAATAATAAGCACGAATACAAAAGTAATAAGTAAAGAGGGATAGAGAATGCAAATGATATAATTATGAATGTTTGATCCAACGCAATGATCTACGTTCTCCGTTACCAATCTCTCCGACATGAGAACAACCAATTTTACTATGTTGATTAACTTGTGATCAATCCAACCCTTTACAAAAGCTTCTGATGACTTACAAATAAGGAGCACCGATCCTTTTACGACGTTGAGCTTTACGGGGACCTCAACGCGACCCATAAGTTTAAAGAGAATTAATTTTACAAATTAAAACTTCTCTCTTAATAAATGATATGATCACAATTAAGTACAAAGAGATAAATAGACTAACACTTTAATAATAGCAATGAATAAAACTCAAGTGTTAGGTATAAAAAAATTTGATGTGTAGAATGATTTTCAAAAGTTGATTTAATCAAAAGTTTTCCAAAGTTAATATGATTTAATAATAAATGAGATGAAAAATCAATAAAGTATTTGCTCAAAAATATCTCACTTGAATGCTCTTGAATGTGTAAAATTGAATGTAAAGTGATGTGGTATTTATAGAGTCAAAACGCAAAAAGTTCTGGCCAATCGGACAACCCCCATCGGATGTTCGCTACTAACCGGATGATTGAAAATAGCCGTTGTACGACAAAAATCAGAACGGTTAAGATTTTGACCGTTGGGGGCCATCGGACATCTGCTGCTTCACCGAATGTCTTCCAGAACATAAATTTTTGATTTTCTCTTTTCTTGATTATTTTAGCAAGTGTAGATTCTTGAGGGATGCATTCATTTATCTTTTCAAAGTAAATATCATTGGTAAAGAGTTTAAAAGTCAAGTGAAGATTTTTGTCATATCGAAAATAATTTTTAAGAGAACGTTTTTGTGAAAAGTTTATCTCGTGCATAAAATGTAACTTACGAGCTTGTTGTGATTCATTGCCAAGAATTGAAGTGTTTTACCTTTACAAGTGAGTTCAAACATATAATTCTAATATCTTCAATTGATTTGACGCGAGTGCTTGATTTGTTGCTCGATTTTGAACTTGGCGCAAGAGCTTGATTTGTCTCCGATTGATTTTGGCGTGAGTGCGCAATTATTGTCAAATTTGATTGTGAATGCTTGATTTTCATGAAATTCGCAACATGTGACAATGAAGACTTGAATGTAAATGTTAGAGATAAAAAAATGTTTTGTTTGTTATAATCAAAACATAAGATGGACCATAGGTTGGTTTGTTCAAACTCCATCCCAACATGAACTAATCTCCTATGTCATATCCAAGTATCCTCTTTCAAACTTAATAAACATTTTTCATCATTTTCAAAATCGATATTTATGATATAAACATCTTTGCATCGACTTCCTATAAACAATACCTCTTTAGAAGCAACATCCTTAATAAGACATTTAGAAGAATCAAATTTAATATGATAGCCTTTATCATATAATTGACTAATACTAAGTAAATTATGATTGATATTATCTACCAATAGTACATTCTCAATGGAAGGATGTTTTCAATTCCGATGATTTTTCCCTTTGTATTGTCTCCAAATGTGACCTCCATCCTTCTTTTTGAAGTTCGATTGTAAAGTTTTATCCATGGTCATGTGTTTTGAATGCCCGCTATCCAAGAATCATTTGTTCGTCATCTTATTTGGTACCTACAAAAATAATTCAATTTTTGATTTTTGGTACCCACACAAGCTTGAGTCCTTGGTAATTAGTTTTAGTGGATCCTCGAATCCACTTGTTTTTACTTTCAAAGTGTAGTTTCTTTTTTGTTAAAAAATTGTAGGCAATATGATCATCCTTGTTGCAAAAGGTACAAGTATTTTTGAGAGAATTGTACTTGAGGCTTTGACAAATAAATTTTTAAGATATTTTTGTTTCAAAAATGGTTTATATCCAGTGCCTCCTTTATCAAAAACACATTTTTGATCACCGAGCATTAAATCAAATTCTTCTTCCCTTGAGTGAATTTAAAAACAATATTTGTCAAGTTTTCAACATTTTCTTTCAAAGAACAATTTTCTTTATACAATGAATCATAATCATTTTCCTTTTTAGTTTCTAAAATTTTCTCCATTTCATTTTTAATAACTTATATTTTTTTAAGAATAGAATGACTAAAAGCGAGTTTTTCAAAATTCTCTAAAATTTCATTATAAGAAGAAAATAAATCATCATATGAGAATTTTTTAATAGAATTTATCTCATCGTCTATTGCCATGAAGCACATGTTGGCGATTTCTCCTTGACCATTATCTTCATCTCGATCATCATCATCGCTTTCATTCCATGTTGCTTGGAGAGTCTTCTTGACTTTCATCTTCTTTTGAAATTTTTGATTGTTTCTATCGTACCTCGAGATTTTGTAATATTATAAAAGTACCTTAATCATCCTTTGTCAACTTGATTTATGAGCTCATAGAAGTTTTCATTTCTTGGATCTTTTTCACCATCAATTGCCATGAAGCACATGTTGGCGATCTCTTCTTGACTTTCATTTTTATCACGATCATTATTGTTGATTTCATCCCATATTGTTTGAAGTGCCTTTTTCTTAAAACTTCTCTTTTTGTTTAGACACTCGGTTCTCTTGTGACGGGGTTTGTCACAATCGTAACAAATAATGTTTTTGCTTCTTTCTTCGCTATTTTCATCATTCTTTTGAAACGCTCGGTTATTTCGAAAGCCTCTTTATTTTTTGACAAGAAGCACAAGATCATCACAATCGTAACAAACAATGTTTTTGCTTCTTTCTTCGCTATTTTCATCATTCTTTTGAAACGCTTGATTATTTCGAAAGCCTCTTTATTTTTTGGCAAGAAGCACAAGATCATCAAACTCTTTATCGCTCATATGTTCACTTGTAGTTCCTTCTTCAATTACCGATTTGAGAGCAATTTGACGCCTAGGAGGCTCTTTTGATTCTTCATTGCTTTTTCCTCATCTTCTCCTTGATTTCGACATTGTTGAGCTCGTATGTCATCAAAGCTCCATAGAGTTCCTCCAAGGGATAAGAGTTGTGTCTTTGATATTCTCTATCAGCATCCTTAATGAGCTATAATCTTCCGAAAGCGACCTAGATTTTTGGCTGTAGCATTCAAGGACAATTTTCTCTTATCATCTTCATCATATTCCTCTCTAAATTAGGAATAGATTGATCGGGGTTTCAATCAATTTTAATAATCTTGGTGGGCACATAATGACCAAATTTAATAACTTCTCAAATATTATAATCTATTGCTTGAATGTAAATTATCATTCTAACTTTCCAATAATCTATAATCAAGTACATAATAACTAGATAGATTAATTTAAATAATAAGCATGAATATGAAAGCAATAAGTAATGAGCGGTAGAGAATGCAAACAGTATAATTATAGAGGTTCAATCCAACGTAATGATCTACATCCTCCGTTACCAAGCTCTACGGCATAAGTAAGGCCAATTTCAATATGTTGATTGACTTGTGGTGCAATCCAACCCTTTATAAAGCTTGCGGTGACTTGTAAACAAGGAGCGTGGATCCTTTTATAACGTTGAACTTTACGGTACCCCAACACGACCCACAAGTTTAAAGGGAAGTGATTTTACAAATTGAAACTTTTCTTTTAATAAATGATATGATCACAATTAAGTACAAAGAGAGAAATAGGCTAAATGAAGCTCAAGCTTTAGGTATGAAAAACTTTGAAGTGTAGAATGATTTTCAAAAGTTGATTTGATCAAAAGTTTTCAAGGTTAAAATGATTTAATAATAAATGAGATGAGAAATCAATACAATTTTTGCTCAAAAATATCTCACTTGAATGTGTAAAATTGAATGCAAAGTGATGCTGTATTTATAGCAGTCAAAACACAAAAAGTTCTGGCCAACTAGACGGCCCCCACCGGATGTCCAGACAACTGAAAATAGCCGTTGTGCGTCAGAAATCAGAACGGTTAAAATTTTGACCTTTGGGGCCACCAGACGTCCGCCATAATATAAATTTCTAGTTTTCTCTTTTCTTGATTATTTTAGCAAGTAAAAATTCTTGGGGAACATATTCATCTATCTTTTCAAAAATAAATATCATCGATAAAGAGTTTAAGAGTTAAGTGAAGATTTTGTCATATCAAAAATAATTTTTATGCGAGCGTTTTTTGTGAAAAGTTTATCTCGTGCATAAAAATTTTAATTTACGAGCTTGTTGTGATTCATTGCCAAGAATTGAAGTGTTTTACCTTTTCAAGTGAGTTCAAACATATAATTCTAATATATTCAATTGATTTGCCATGAGTGCTTGATTTGTTGCTCGATTTTGAATTTGGCGTAAGTGCTTGATTTGCCTCCGATTGTTTTTGGCACGAGTGCTCAATTTCCATGAAGTTCGCAACATGTAACAATGAAGATTCGAATGTAAATGTTAGAGAAAAAAAATACTTTGTTTGTTATAATCAAAACATAGGATGAACCATAGGTCAACACTTTTCATCCAATCTGATTTTTCCTTGACCAACCCAATGTCCCAAAAAATACCCCTAATTGGTAAAATTCGCATTTTTCCTACTTGACATATCATTGATGTTCTCTATGCCGTAAGAACACCTTTTTCAAGTGGACAACATGATCACTCAGTGATCTACTATATATCACAATATCATCCAAGTATACCACCACAAAATTATCCAAAAACTCGTACAATACATCACTCATCAAATTGCAAAAAGTAATGTACATTCGTAAGATCGAAGGGCATAACTAGAAACTCAAAAGAACCATACCTAGTCATGCAGACAGTCTTTGATTCACCCCTTCAGCTATTCTTACTTGCTAATAGCCCGATTGCAAATCCAGCATGGTAAAGAATGAAGTCTTCGCCAATAGATCAAACAAATCAACAACATTAGGCACCGCATATTTGTTCGTCACTGTCACCTTATTCAACGCACGATAATCCACACACATCCTCATGAAATCATCATGCTTTTTCTGAAATAAAACTAGGGTGCCGTAAGGAACTTATGAAGGCTAAATGAAACTCGTATCAAGTAAATCATCAAACTACCTCATCGAATTTACCAACTCAGACGGAGCTATTCAATATGGGACATGTGCAGGAGCCTTCACACCTAGTTTGAGTTCAATTTTGTGATCAACAGAACGACAATGAGGGAAAGTTCTTTGAAGTTCTGGGGGCATCACATCAACGAACTCATCCATGATACTTCAACCTGATCAGGTACCACACAAGCTGATCCTCTTTAATTTTTACCAAGGCTGCAACAAAAGTCATCTCCCCTTTTGTCAGACCCACCTTAAGCTGTTTCGCAGATTGCATATCATCTTGAATCTGCTTTCCCTTATTCTTGTCGAGATATCTCGCTGGCACAAATCAAGGACTCTCTTCATCTGCAATGTATAACCCATTCAAATCTGGTACCACGGACATGTTTGTCTTGACAAAGAATTTGATACCAAGGATAAATCAAAATCATCCAAGAAAACAGTTATCAGATTGCACATTCCATCCCATTTGCCAACACGAAGGGTGATTTCAGTAGATCCCTTCACAAGATGTGCCATAGAATTCACGGCCTTAATTTTTGTAGTTGCTTGAGTCATGTTTAAACCCCGCTTTTCAACTATCCTCAAACTTACAAAGTTGTTGGTAGCACCCCTGTCCATCATTGCCAACACCTCCTTACCACCAATAGTAACCTGAATGTACATCAAGCCACGTTGTAGTATAATGATGGCATTCACGAGTTGTAACAGATAAACACTATATGGGACATCCTCCGAGTTATCATCATCGCCTTCCAGCCTTAAGGCATTCAGTTTCTCCCTCTTTGGACAATCTTTTTCATGATGGGGACCATTGTAAATGAAGCAGACACTGAAACTCTTTGACTTGAGTTGAGACTGATCAAAATCTTTAATTTGGGGCCTTTGAATTTTTTTCTTACGATCTCCTTTCTTCCAATATTTCGATGTACCAGCCTTCTTCTCATTACTCTTCCTTTGAACAGGAGATTTACTGGCCATCTTGTTGTCAACAAGTGATTACGTCCAAAGAATAACGCGATAGTTATAGTGTAGCTTTGGGGTATCGTATCCACAGGGAGATGGAAATGTTGTCAAATGTTTCAAAAAATGGATGAATTGT
>CAIGRF010131685.1:2755-20369 GCA_903798235.1 Fraxinus ornus | reverse complement strand
AGGCGAGATGGAGAGGAATAATCCCACCAGCAACAGACACGGTATACTGTTACTGAGATTCGAGTCAAGGTCAGCCTTATTTTTGAAGTGGCGGAATCAAAAAGGCTACGGTCCATGAAGGTTCAGGCGGTGGTGGCCGCAGATGGCAGCTGAAGGGGAAGAGGCCATAGAGGGTGGATCTGGAAATGGAGGAGATGGGAATTAGGGAAAAAAAAATGGATTAAACGATTGATGGAGTTAGATAAGGCGGGATTAGTGTATACGGGTTAGTATAAATTTTTATTTTTTAAATGAAAAGTTCGAAAATAAGAATGGATGTAATGAATTCAACAAATCTAGAAATTAAATACATAAAACAGTGGCGGCAATTAAACTGATGGGGAAATTTTCTCCATAAGATGCTTTAAAATTTCAATTGGGAACACCTGAACTTANTTGGTTCATTGGCATACTAGCATTTATTGTCTTCTTATCATTAATCCAAATATCACATCAATTAACAATCTCATATGTTAGAAACTTTGAATATAATATAGTCAAAACCTAACATTGTCTAACAATAACATATTATGTCATGTTTGTCTACTATTATTAAGATAATATGTATTTTTGAATAGTGATTTTTTTTAAGAATGTGTGATTAAAAAGTAGGAAAAAACTCAGAATTTACGCGTATAATATTTTATTGTGTGAACATGTGACTAAAAATAACTATAAAAAATAAAAGATTTTTATATAAAGAGAGTCAAACAACGAAATGGTCTAATCCATTTAAATACTCTTCCTTTTTAGGCAAAAAATTCAAGTCATCTAGACTGTCGTCAATATCATTCTCAATGTACAATGATCACATATTTCAATACTCTAATTCTTACACTACTCAACTAGCATTTAAATTAGTTAACCATTGACATATAAAAACACAAACGGTAAATTAAAAGATGAAGAGAAATCAACAAATATTTATTTAGAAAAATAAAATAAAATAAAGAACCAAAATAGAAAGCATTATTGAAAAATAATGCGATTTAATTCCACTGCCCAATCCACGTGACGTTAATGTGACATTAAATAATACGTTAAATAAACACATTAACGTCACATAGACTGGTGTTATGATCTTAGTGAAACTAAATAGAGCACTACTCTTGTTGAAATGCATAAAAATTTTGACTTTAAATTTAAAGATGCTATCTATAATGAATAAGATGCTCTTTATAAATAATCTCGAAGATGTTCAAAATCCATTTTTGGTAAAAATTACAATCTAAATTTTTATCAAAGTCAGTCGATAAACTACATATTTCATGGAACCCACAACTTTTAAATCATATATTTCATCAACTTTTATCAAAATCTGCTAAAAATCTGATTTCAATCTCTACCAAATAGGAGCTATGGTAAAAAATTGACTAGTCAGCAAAAAATCCATACCCGATATATCCTAGATGATGCTTTCTCGAACGAAAAATAAAATTCAGGCGCAATTTACGAACAACTTCTATGAACATCGGCAACAGAATCACAAGGTGCTACAAACAGGTCTCCAGGCCTTGTCTATAGGAAGAGTCGACGGTAAATTATAAAAAGAAATTAAAACATCCTAATTTACAGACATTTTCCCTCCTTAAAACAACAGGATCATAGACTCAGAAATTCTCAAAATTCTGAAACTTGGGGGGGCATAACCCGAATTGGTACAGCTGAACATTAGAACTGCCAGTTATATGAAGGCACCCCCTTCTAAGTGCTTAGCTCTTTCAGCTAACCGAACAAGAAGCTAAACACGTCACTCAATGAAATTATACCTTCCACCCGCTTACTTCCAGCCTCCACTATTACAACTCGTCTGACCCCTGGAAGATTTGCCCAGAACGCTTCAGTCAACAAATATACATTTATATTTCTAGGAGAGAAAGAGAAACAGAATTATCTCCAAACAAACACATTTGTTAGCACTGAAAGGCAAATCAAGTGAGATATAATAAAACCAACCAGAAAGGATAGTTAAAAACACGCAAAACAGCTGTACAACGGGATAGGCCAGATGAAAGAGGGGAAGAAAAGTGAGCATCGGAGAGAACCAAATAAGTAGAAGGAAACAAGAAGAAAAGGCGGGCATCTAGTTGAGATACAAATTTCAAGAAATGAAACAAATTAGCAAAAAGTGAAAAGGCCAAAAATATATAGTTTCATAGCCAAGATAATCAAATAAGAGGTTGGTGGCAAATAAAGATTATAAACGAATCCAAGGTTTTATCAGTGAAATCCTTTCTTCGATGGCCATGTGAAGACTACAAGACCTGAAATAAACCTTTTATATATATATATATAGAATCATGTTTCCTAGGTGTCAGTATTTTGGAAGACAACGCTGTTGTAGTACCAAAAATGGTAGAGGATAGAAATATTCAAGACATGAGAGAGAGCTCCTTGTGAAGGTGGGATTTTAGCTTTCCCTACATGTAAAGATGTGCAGCTCATACACATACAAGAATACACACAACCAAAGGCATAGAAGCAACAAATGCTGATTTCTAAGTAAAATAAAAAGGGACATAAGGTAATTAAAACATTGGAAAGCTTGTCAATCAAGTCTACTTAAGCACTCTAACAACCCCGTATGCCCCCACCAAAAATAAAAAATATTTTTAATGACTTCAGTAATGCATTCAATTATAGAACCACTAATAGCCAGTGATAATTTCAAAGGCTTATTTAGTATTAGTTGTACTATGTGATTTTCAAATGGCAAAGCTAGATTGATGTATTTCTTCTTGAAATTCTAAAATCAATTACCACAGAGCCCTCTCTCCTCCTCCCCCACTCAAAAATATAAAATGAAAGGGGGGGAAAAAATCTCAATTCCACGACTAGAACAGGTCCAATGGAATTTTGGCACCCTAAAGGGAGATCAACATAATTAGCTTAAAGAATATATGCAAAGATAAATTAGAGTGAAATTCCAGGTGAGCCAGGTATCTACCAACTTCATACTCAAATAATTATCACAAAAGCATAGAACTAAAAACAGTAAGCATAGAAAAGACAAGACAAGATAAATTACCAGGAGTTGCCAGCCTCTCCATCACTTTTTGCAAAGGATCAGACCTTAAACACATCTGGCATCTCTGACCATTAAAGAAGCCATATGGGGAACTTGCATCTTGACCAAGTTGTAAAGCCTGCAGAAGAGAATATATATAGAAACAAAAATCAACTTCATTTAACAATGAGTTAATGATTAAAAGTACAAGTGTCCCAAAACATATAAATAGAAAAAGAGAAATCACCTAAGGAGAATATAGTAAGCATAAAGGACGGGCTTAAAGAGCATGATATTTAGTTTGTGCTGAGCTTCAACCAGAGAATCGAGAGGAATAGCCATGCAAGATAAGAAAGTGATAAAGCTTATGTGATTGCATTCAAGTCCATTACCTTCTTCAACCCTCCAATTTGGAATGGAAAAAAATAAGCCAGGAGTAAGGTACCCTACACCTTTTCTTACCTTATCTCTTACATGTTTCTACCTCTTTGATTTTGCTTATACTTATTAGCTCAAATTACCCCACCCATAAGTTCAACTGATTTGCTACCACCATCCTTCTTAGTAATTTCAGTTCATAACTTGTTATTCCATTTAGCTATGCATCAATTATACTATTTTATATACAGGGAGAAGGTGAAATTTTCATATATAGTCAGAGTAGTCCCATTTTACTATTTCTAATGTCTCATTCTCTTTGGAGGAAGGAGAGGTGAGCATATATAAAAGATCATAATTGGATATCTGAAGGAATATTCTCAAGTTCATACATTCATTCACTAATTCTAGAGCTACCCAGGATTTGCAACTTAAATGCATATCATACAACATAACAAGCTTCTAAGCAAGTACCTGTTGAACATTCAAGTTATCGAGAGGAATCTGTGCATACGCTCTGTCTTTCGCCAAAGCAGTGATATCACTGCCATGAAACAAAAATCATTTACTAATCTTTCATGAAGGTACAACTGAACTCAAATAAAGAGCGATCAAAAAACAATAGAATATCTGTGTGCAGCTAGAAAAGACAAACCTTCTACAGTATATATCCAGCAAGGAATCTTCACTGTCATCTACTATAGGTATGGAACTAACATCAGCTGCAGAATGAAAAGGGAGGTTGTCAGGAGACAAAAGAATTCAAAAGGTTAAATAACAAAAATCAGGAGTATCGATAAACGGTTTAAGAACTAATTGCAAGAAATTTTGGCCAAGAAAGCAAATCTCATGGAAGAAAAATGATTGCACTTGACAAGTAATAGCAAGAAAAATTTAAGCTGAAACACACAATAAAACAGAGAAAGATGAACAACATAAGGTTCCGTATGCTTACTTTTTCCAACAAAACATGAAAAATAAGTACTCCTTCAGTTTCATGTTGAATTAAAGTCTTCCCCTTTCTGGAAGTTCTGAAGTAATAACTACCTATCCAAAATGAACATATACTATAAAGATTGTACCTAACTCTTTAAAATAAAAGTAGAAAAGAGAAGGGTGTTTCTCTCTCTACATCTCAAACTCGCACAGCCACTATCATCTCTTCCTTCCCAAAGCCACCACCTGCACACCAAGACAACCCACTGCTAGAACCACCTTCCCAACATTCAACCCAAAGCCAGAAAACTACAGTCATCACCACCCCCTTCATAGACTTCCACAATGAGAAGTCAGCATACTATGCCACCTCACAGGCCCCTGATCCTGAGAGTCCTCATCATCCTCTGTCCCAGCTGTTTCCACTTCCCCACCAGCAGTACCATAGCCAACCCATAGGTGTTGTCATTTTCTCCAGCTCCTCTTACCAGAGCTTCAGCAACAGCAGCAACTTCTAGAAGCTTGATCAAGTTACCATCACTAACTCCTTTCCGAAATCCCCAGCCAAAGCCACTATAATCACGTAACCTCTTTTTTCAGCTTTCATCAATGAGACCAATTTTTGGCAGCATGCTGGGAGTTAGCTTAGCCAACCATCTGTGGTCAGTGATAGAGAGAAAATATGGCCTAGGAGTTGATTTTGACATGGTGGCAGTGGGTTAAAATGGTGATCCTTCACTTCGGCAATAATCGCTGGCTGTTTCTTAGATATTGAAGTTGGTTTGTGTGTTGTGGAGGTATTGGCTGTGATGATAATAGCAGGGGCCATGTGAATGGTGATTGTGGAGTTAATCAGGGGGCTTTTTCCAGTAGTAGTGGCGGTCATGATGGTTGGACAGTAGGGTAGGAGGGGTGGTAGTCACCATTGGTTGGCAGGCATGGTCAGAAGGTGATAGTAATTTGGTTTCGGCTCTATTGGTGGTGGATGATATTTATGGTTTGGGGAAGGAGACTGGTGTTGGCGGGAGGCCAGTGAATTTTGGTGGTCCGGGAAAAGAGAAAGGGCAGTGACCAAATGAAAATTTTATGTAACATAAAAATGACTGTAAAATATAAGGCAATAAATTCCTAAGAAATTTCAAACAAAATTAGACAGAAAAGATCAACGTGAATGGGAGGAGTTTATAAATCAAAAAGAATCAATCAGATTCATCCATATCGTTCAGTCGGAAGATTCTATACAAGCAAATCAAATTAACACATCGGATTGCAGCATAAGAGAATTAAAAAAATGCAATAGAAGAGAAATATCACTATATCAGTTATGAGAGAAAATAAATAATAGACTAAACTAAAAATGACTAATAAACTGAAAAACTCAGGAAAACTTAGGTGCAGCAGAGGTGTGGGATGGTTCATTGATTTGGAAAAGATACTCAAGCTTAGAGAGAAGGTATGGGCATTAACAATGGAAAATGGAGCTGGACCTTTCTATGGTTTGAAATTGGCATCACTAGGTGCCTCTTAGGGTGTAGATTTCAATTATAACGATGAGGAAAAAAAATAAAAAGCCAAAGTGCAGTCCATTATAATGAATGACAGCTGACATTGGCCTCAAGGCAGAAGGGCTTACAAGTGAGATTCATGCACAAGCTGATGGAGTACCACAAAATGTGATTCCTAATCATATTGAGGATCAAGTGTTATCGCTGCCCATGCTTGACGGGAAATTCTCAGAAAGAAGTGCTTGAGATCACACCAGATCAAAATAAAAATATCTGGTTTAAAATGAAATTCCTAGGTTTGCACTTGGCCCCTATTTGATTCTCATTTTCCCCCAAACTCATTTTTAACCACATATTTTTCAATAAAACAATTTTACACGTAAACCCAAAACTTTTCTCTACTTTTTAACCACACATTCTTAAACAAAAAAATCACTATTAGAAAACGTATTTTTTCAAAAAAAATGGGGCTCAAACACTCCCTTATTGTATGGTTCATAAATATAGATATCTGCTACAGCAGCAGAGACAATGTATTGTGTGGGAAGCTGTAGAATGTACATCATGTTTACTTTTCTGTGAAGGTCTGGCAGTGGATTCTCTATCATCTTAATGTTAGTAAGGGGACAGCACAAATGGGAACTCTGCCACTCTTCCTCACATGGTAAGAGAGGAATAAAAAAAGAACAGGGACTTTATCTCCAAAAGAATTATTGGCCGACATCTTCATCAATATAAAGAGCAAGGCAAAATGAGAAATAAGGATATTCAAAGCCATAAGAACTGGGGTCAGGATTTGGTTTTGACTAGTCATACCTTGTTCTTGCTAGTGAATCTTAATATCTTTTTTTATTCCATTTCAACTATCCATTTCGACTATGAGAAATATGTTTCACAGATATATTAAAAGAGGGGTATGCCCCTCTATATTGATTTAAACACTGCATATTCAGTGATGCTACAGCTTCTAATTACCAGGGAAGAAAAGCTGGGGCGACTTCTTTGACATCTATCAATAAGAAAGTATGTGCAAGTCATAAATACAGAATGTCATTTGTGCGCTTTCATTGAAAATAAGCAAAATTTGGCCCTTCTTATTAACTAGAAAAAATGAAGTTCACCTGCCCATAAATCCAAATAATTTACTCTCAGTCAAACAAAAGTATATGATGTTAAGTCAAGAGGAACATTAACCTTGAACTAACAGAGAAAGAGCAGAACTTAGCGAGGCATTGGGTCTCAGCATTGCAATTGGCTTTCCACTTGGTTCCTCAATTTTTGGAACCCAAGTACCCAAAGGAATAGAACAAATCGGTTGTTGAAGAATGGGCAAGGAGCTAGAAGAATGTCTAAAATGACGACATACACCTGGAGATTTGGCATGTATATTAGTTACAGAGCCAAATGAATGCACTTCAATCCACATACTACAGATAGCTTACATTTTAGAATCCCAGATAAGGAAGCTAGGTGAAGTAGCTGAGGATGCGAACCATCTTGTGATGAAGAGTGAATAATGGGAACCGCCGAAACTTTGTTTTGCAGAAGTTTCAAAGCAACGTCTTTCAGAGAATCTTGAGGCCCAGCCTACACATTTTAAAAGTACATATCAAAATAAATATAATATTAGAACACAATGTTGCCAGGTATACATCTCAAAGAAAAAAAAAATAGTTTTAACTTTATTTTCATCTCGTTTATTCTCTTTAAGGCGCAAAAAGTAACTTCAAAAAATAAAAATAATGAAAAGAAACTATATCCAAGTGGAAGACAAAAGTAAAAAAAATGTATCCAGTTTGTGCCTAATGAACATGCCATTTTCAAGGTGTAGGAAAACATCCTACACAGATGTTTTAGGCAGGTCGAAAACAAGTGTGAATTCACCGTTTAGAACGTTGTCAGACAGATTAAACAATAAGAAGACACTATTCTACCCTATCTACTTCATAGTTTGTCTTCTCTTACATGAAAGGCTCCATGGATTACGTAAGATCACTTTGTTTGCCATCTCATAGCAACATTAAATGTGGAAAAATCAGCTCCAGAATAAGATGTACAACCAAATCTCTGTGGTTTCAAACTTGGAAGTAAGACAGTAATTATCTAAAGATAGCTCGACAGGAAGAGTGTAGTCACCCAACCAACAATGAACTTACCTTAATTATGTCATCTTCTCAGAATTTTTTAATAACTCTACTTTTAGTCACAAGACTCCCAACCACAGTTAAACCTCCACCTAGCTCAGTTGGAAGACATTTTCATTTTATCAAGGTCCAAAATTTTGATAACCAATCTACTCAGTGAAAGGGTCAGAGGCTGAAAGCAATTGTTAAGTTCAAATGTTGCTTAGCTCCTCAGACTTTACCAGGCCATGGAGTGCCTATTATAATTCTTGGAAGAGTATCAGGCCTGCCAATAGAGGATCTTTTAATCTCGTCATGAAAAAAGTTTCCCCATCTCCCTTCAGATATTGAAACTGTCACCACTGTTCGTTCAGAGGTGAAAGGCCTTCTTTAAGTCATTATTATACATGGCTATTATCTTTGGATAACATGTTTTCCCCAACAAACAGCAGGAAGTTCCTGCCAAGCTTAAAGTTTATTTGCTTGGCGTGAAATTGAATAAATTTGACATATATGCTTCTACTTCTATATTTCCTCTATCTTTGGGAGAAAGTGTTTCAATGAAACTCCCATAAAAATAGTGAAACTGACATTCTAACATAGAAAAGAATCAGAACTATAAAATAAAGTGAAATAATAGACCAAACTAACTGTGTCAGCAACATCTATATAATCATTATAAAATTAGCATACATGGACAAGCTGCCTTGAATATGAACTCAGATTTCCGTCAATCTGTCTGTTGAGATATACTTTTCCCTGTTTCCAGGCTGATATAGTGTGTGTCTCGAGTTCTTCTTCTGTCAAGTTAGATCCATGATTCCCAAGCTGGAGTTCAAAAACAGAAAGAATTATTAAAGTTACTCAATTTAATATGCAATACTCAGTAAAAAATGCGCAAGTTCCCCCAGAAAAAAGGAAATGAGGATCCTAAGTAAAATAGTAGAGAAGACAAAACTGAACTGAACACATCACCGATTGCAAGTCATATTGTCAATTCCCCTTTCAGATTCTCCACAAAGGATAAAAAATGAAGAGTAAGAAAAATCCATTCTAATTTTTTTCCCATTCACAAAAATTGCTACAGTTATGCATTGCTTCAAGAATTGAATGGTATTGCATCTCTAGAACATGCCTTTTCATCGTTTGGAATAAATGAAACTATGATAGAGATTAAGTGTGATAATTGAGGTAAAAATAGATGGTGGAATACTAAGCCCCATTTAATGTTCGTTAGTATTTAGAGAACATTAACAATAGCTGATAGATAAGAGGCAGTGTTCGTTCAGGAGAGGGGAAAATGGAAGGAGAGTCAGAAGGGATGAGTAAAGCAAGGGATCAAGGCAATGGACTTCCTCTACCTACACTCCCACTTTCCTCCAGTTTTCATTCCTTACAACCACAGGATTATTATTTCACAATTGTATATCGTAAACAGTTATTTCACATAAGTGATACACATGTCAGCAAACACTGGCAATAATGTCAAATTTTATATCTTACACAATCTTGAATCAATCATGTTGTTAAAACAGTGTTATACTCATTTGAATTTAGATATAATACCCAAAAATATCAAGACTAGGATTTGAAAGTGAATCACGTGGATAATCGTTCTTCAGCAATCCATGACTGATAGAGAAATTCTAAGTATGGATAAATCGAAATTTATCTTCTGTAGTAAATCCAAATTATAGGCTTAAAAAGATGAAATTAAAAACTATCCAATAATCGGAGCAAATATAAGGCTGCTCAATGTAGACTTTTACCAGACAAGTGGGAATCCAAAAAATTTATCTACATAAAACTGCCTTAAAAAATGTTCAGCAAAATAGAGCTCCCTGCCAAGAAAGTAAACCCATCCTCTGCATTGCAATGCCAATCAGAGAAAATAATACCTCTCTAAGTATCAAGATGAAGTCTAATGGACTAAGAACTCCAACGAACTGACCCTTGCAGAAGTCCCACAGAGGAGCAACAGAGATTCCCTGGAGATAGCTTTGATAAAATGAGATAAATTCCAGACTATAAATCAGAAGTGATTGCGTAGAACATTAACTGCAATGTGAGGACTATGAAAGATTGAGAAAAAAACATTAAGGCCCCGTTTGATAGTATTTCTTTTCCATAGAACTAGGAATTGATTTTCCATTTTTCACATTTTTGCTTGTTTGATAGGCAAAATTTTCTTGACAAATGGTTTTCCACCCAACCCCCTTTGTGGTCATTTTTCTTGGTTTTTGAGGAAAAACTTTTCCTACCACTTCGGTGAGGAAAGCTTTTTTTAAGGCAGCTTTTTCCCTTTTTAAAATTTTTTTTTTTGGCAATGAAAACAAATTTTATCCCAAATTGTAACAAATTCTATCCCTTTAATGGAGAATTTTTATGGAAAATAAAACCAAACAAACATCAAAAGATCAAAATTTCAATATTTTCCAGCTGAAAAATTATACCAATCAAACACAATTAATTAATAATTTCCAGCAAAACAAATTATAGACAATTCAATTCCCTGAAATTCATTTTCTTTCCACCCAAATTTCATTCTTGCAATCAAACGGATCCTAAAAAGAGACGGGAAGAAAAGGTCCCAGGCATGATGATAATAATTCAATATGTTCTAATCTATTAGGATACCTGTGATAATAATTCAGCATGTTTTAATCAAAAACACAAATTAGAATATCCGCTTATCCTAAAAACTTAATACCCCATGAAAGATAACAGTTGAAACTGATATTGCTAAACCATAATGCAGAGCAAAAGCTTCGGGGAGAAACTAGGGACAATTACACTTACATCTAAAAGAGATAAATAATACAAGAAACACAGGCATTCACTGATATTACACCATGCATAACTGCATGGAACAAAAGCATGCATGTAGTCTTACAACAGATACATGAAGAAAATTTTAATCTCACTTGAACAAAATTTTATATACCAGACTTGACCTACAGATAGAGGAAGGCAGAACTTACAAATAAAGTAGCAGCCTAAAAATCATGCAACGCCACATTTAAGCATGCAGATTTACCTGTTCATAAAGAATATCGAATGCTTGTTTCACTGGTAAGTTTATATCCAAAGCGATTACCTATCAGAAGAAGTAATATCATAAAAGTTAAAAAGTTAGATACTTAGTGGATATCAAACCAAATATTGTTATGAAGAATTAAAAACAGGCATATCAAGCCCACCTTGCCAGACTCAGGAAGCAACTCATATGCAGTATGAGTGGACAAGAAAACAGATATACGGTTACGAGATAGGTCAACATCAGCTTGTGATATTCTTGGAATTGCTTCCTGCAAGGTATCATATGACCATGTCACCCTTTCTGTACAATAAGCCATAATAATGTCCTTAACCAGAGTAGCATAGCGAGGATTAGGATGCTCTTGCAGATAATAACAAGGCACTCTTCTTCAAGAAAGTTTACTGGTAATAACATTTCTAGAGAGTTTTAGTACTTTCCAATTACAAGTGAACACCAGATACCCTCGAGAGGATGAGAACCACAAAAAAAGAAAAGAAGGGCGGAAAGAAAGCACTCTAAAAAGCAACCAAATGAAAATGGCATGAATTATACAATTGTACATAGAGGTAACAACTTTAAACACAGCTAGTTACAGAACATCATTTTAAGCATATATCTTAAAAAGTATCTAACCGGAAGAAAGAGATCATTATCCACTTCCATGTTAGATCTACCAGGAGTCTCTGGATTGAAAAATGCATGAATTATTTCAGGTTCCCTGGGTAACAATATAGTGTTCACCACTCCATAATTTCCAGTTACAAAGGGTTGGTGCTCATCATGCCTCCACTCACCGTCAACAAAAAACTTGAACTGCATATGAATGAAGCAAAAGGAAAACAAGTATAAACATCAATTTTGATGAGAAAATGAAAGTTTCCTAAGTTAAGCTTCAAGCTCAAGGTCTAGAAGAGAAGATATCCTCCATCTCAAACAAAAATAATATAATCCACTGCTGTTATGAAAAGCTATCTAATCACATTGAATATCAGTAGTAGTAAGGCAATGAAATGAAAAGGAAGAAAAAGGGCATTCCTCTCCAATCTCGAAAAAAGAAAAGGGTCTAGCTAATGCACCCCTCATAGGAAATTGAAGGAAAGCCTTGATATGAGAAAGTACACACCAGAGAGCATGTTTGTGGTGGCTTATTTCATACTAATAACCATGACAGAAAAAAGTATCCCCTCACATACTCTTTCTCACTTCATGCTTATAAGCATGCTAATAAGCCACCCATAAACATGCTCAAAATATTTGTACGAGCTTATATAAGAGTACTAGTCAATATATTCGACAATTTTTAACATTAAAACTTAAAAGATAACTTAATAGAAGAGCTCAAGTTTAGATGAGCATAAAGATTGATTAAGGCTCTGTTTTAGCCCCATTATTTGTGAAAAATAAGTTTTGTAATAGTGCTTTTTTGGAGAATGAATTGATTTTACGTGCAGAATTATTTTAATGGAAGAGTACGTGGTTAAAAATGAATTTGAAAAAAAAAAATTATTTTTATATAATGGGACTCAAACAGGACTAAGGGTGTGTTTGAACCACATTATTTTGGAAGAATATATTCTAAAATAGTGGATTAATGGAGAATGTGTGGTTGAAAAAGAATGAAAAATTATTGATGTGATATAAAATATTATTTTATTGAAAAATGTGTGGTTGAAAATGAGTATAATGTGGTTCAAACATGGACTGACTTTCAATTACATTTTTTCCTTAAGATTTAAACTTCAACTTTTTTTTTCTTTTTAATTTAATGAAATGATGAAATTTTTCTTGAACAAGATGCATGAGTTTTACTTATTTTTTAATAAAAAATATTATTCTTGAAAAAATCTCTCCANAAAAAAAAAAAAAAAAAAAAAAAAAAAAAAAAAAAAAAAAAAAAAACCTCAATAGTTAAATGATTGTTTTATCAACATGTCAAAATTATTCTGAAAAAGATCATGTGTTGGCATGTGAAAAATTCCAAATAATTTAAAAATAATACTCTTTCTCGCAATTAATGTGTTTTGACACGCCTCATGAACATGTCAAGTGTTCAACGAGTTATGACCTAACAGTGAAAGATCACGTCTAGAAATTCCAAATAATTAAAAAATGATGCTCTTTTTCCCACAATTAATGTGATTTGACACATACCATTAATGTGTCAAGAGTTCAAGTTCTAACTTGATAGAAGCTCCACCTCTTTTAGGTGCAAATGCTTCCCGGATTCAGATAGCAAACACAAGACTTATTTGAATGGAAATGTGTAATTTCATCTTCTTAGTCCAAATTATACATATATTATGTTGATCATTTTTATCAAACTTGTTAGAAAGCCCATAATTATGTGTGAATGTGTGACGATCTAAATCATTTACTTCAGTATTAATATTACATATACAAATACATTACATTTCTACTCTAATATATAAAGGGCTCAAGTTCCAATTTTAGTATGAATTGGTTCTTTCAGGATGGTCATTCCCATTATACCCATGGTGTTACTCACCTCCTTTGACCAAGCCACAAAACAACCTCATTTTTATTGATTATACTTTTGCGATTAATTTACATTTAGCGTGTTAGGCCATGCTTAAATGTGGCTTTTGCCTAACATGTTCTTTTTTTATTATATATAATCTAAAATTTGAGCAGTCATTAAAATTAGCAGTATAGATTATTTCAAAGACTGAAAATTAGCAGATAGCATAGAACATCTTAAAACAAAGAAAACTAAATTGCAGTCGATTGAATTACCTGGTGATATCCCGGAGTCAAGTTGTAGATAACCTGAAAAATAGTTGGGGAACCCTCCATTGGTGACATGGGAATGTGATCTAGCCACCTGCACATTCCCGAAACATGGCAAACCCAGAATCACATTCTTCGCTAAATAAACTATATGCAAAGTGATGAAATCAATTAAAAGTAAATTCTACTCAAATTTAGGGAAATTCTCACCCAGTCCCCAAACATTATAACCTGTAGCACGTTGATTCCCTTTCATTTGTTAGTTGCATTTAGGTCCCCAAATTGTCTTTTTCGGTGTATGCAAGGACAATCAGACCAAAATCATTTAAATTCTCATCAAATAGTCACTTGAAAGAATGGGGAGCTTAGGTTATGGTAGCTAGAAATATCATTGAAAGAATGGGTTGCGTGCCATGTTTTTAAGTGACTATGTGACAGGAACTGTCCATTAGTCCTTGTGTGCACCAAAAAGTCATTTTGGGGACTTAAAAATTCAACATAAAAGGAATAGGGACCCAAGTGCAACAAGTGGTTACATTTGAACTATGGGTGAGAGTTTCCCTCAAATTAATCATATTAACAAATTGGTCACCTGGTGAAAGAGCCACTCAGCAGCACCCTCCTTCCCCCATACGGCCACACAAACCGATATGGTACAAAAACTGTCCCACTATTGTTCAGCTGAGAATCTGAACTGCCAGGCCCAAACATGTCTCCTGTCAATATTAATTCAATATTAATTATATTTTTTATCCTCCAAATCCACGCAAAAAAAATAAGCTACTACTCTTGTTTCACCTCAATAAATAATCTGTATTTTAAATTGTAACTAAATTTCCAGGGATGCATTACAGTAACTGTTCTTATAGTTATAAAAAAAGAAAACCATAACGCCGTAATTCACGCATTCAAAACCAAAATAAATTTTACTGCCAGACAAGGACAGAACCAAAAACCATGGTAGATATACCACTCAATCCACAGTCTTCAGCAAGAGCATTGCAATTTTGCAGCAGATTTCCTGCAGAAATACCCAAATCAGCTACTTTTTAATGAATTGAATATTTATTGAAAACCCACAACATATATGATAAAGAGGGAGAATATTGCGCTCTAATCTGAAAGTTGGGGCTTTCATATGGATTTTGACAATGAAAAACCCAAAAAGAGTAATCTTTACTAAATCTTTATGGGGGTAAATTTGAAACTAGAATGATTTTAACAGAATTGAGAGAGAGAGAGTACTAAAATTGGAGACTGAAGTGACAGAATGAGTGGGGGGATCTCTGAAGCTCTGTGAATATAATGTGGTGTAATGGAGAGGAGAGGATCATTTAATGGAAAAGGAGTTTTCTTTCATGTGCAAAACAACAAATTGAAAGGTGAAATTAAAACAAACATTACGTAACTGTGTACACCTCTTCCCATAGTTTACGTGATTGTTTACACCACCTCTTTTCATTTTGGGTTTAAGCGCTGTTTTTATGGCTTCTGAGGTTAAAAAGTGACAAATATGTGACGTTCTCTTTTTGTACACTCTTTCTATTTCCTTTCTTATTTTCATTTATTTCATAATCTTATTTCTAGCTTTTTATTTATATCTTTCGACCAAGTAACGCATCTTTATTTCTTTTTTCTTTGCTTGATTTGTCACTGAAAAATCGCCTTGTTTTCAAAAGATATTGGTAGCATAAATCTTTCCATACCATGAGATATTCTAAGCTATAATGAAGATTTATTATATGGTAGCATTCAAAGTTCATAGCACTCTTAAAGTTTAATAGTAGTCGATATTAACCTAGCTCAATTGATAAACAGGACGTCGTGATATTACCGGGTTACTTGTATAAATTTCTCTACATGCGTAGTCTGTTATGTTTAATTAATTATATTTCACACTTTTGTTTATGGTGAAGCCTTTCCAGCCAATCAAATAAGGTAGAAACACAAGCCCTCCTAGCATAATATTGGTTTAATACGAGACATTTAAGCTCTATATTATTATCAATATCTTATTGGAGCTTATAATATACTATAAGTGGTAGGTTGTTTTCTTGTATCCAAACTTTTTGATTTATCAATATTTAGAAGGTGATTTCCCACATTGATGATACTCGTGACACAACACATAACTTTCAAATATCACTTCAAATGACAAAGTTCCAAAATGAAACTTGGTCATCCAACCCTTCCACATTCACAATCTCAAATTCATCTCATCAACAACTAGGATACTCCAAATGAAGGTTGAGCAAAAAATGAAAAGGAAAAAAAATGAAGAAAGTGTAATCCTTTCCATCTGTTTCCTTTGTCACCCAAACCCGTATCTTTAACCATCAATTAAATAAGTGGATTATGAAACTCAAGTCGTCCACCAAGACGTCTCCACCAAACATGCATATCCAATTTAATACATTCCAAGCATGTCTCTCAGCTACATGCAAATCCCCAATCTCCATGACATTGTGCCGCTATCGTGAGGTGTCTTACCCATAAAATTACATCCAGTTCCAACCAAACAACACTTTCCACAACAGTTAAATTTTAATATAAGATGCCAGTTTAAGAAAAAGTCATAAAAACTAGGAACATTACAGCACAAGTGCCATGTGCATTTTATGCAAACTGATCCTCCCAAATCATCCAATATTTTTTACACCTGAATAAACAAACTGCATGCATTTAAATTGTAAACGAAATTCCTCCGCATGCATTACAGAAACTGTTCTTAAAGTTATAAAAACGAGAAAACTGTGACACTCGGGACCCACTGCGATGCAGCAGAGGAACCCTCTCGTAATTCACGCATGCAAAATGCCCAAAATAAATTACACTGTCAAAAAGGACCGAAAAGAAAATCACAGTAGACATACCAATCAATCCACAATCTTCAGCACAAACATTGCAATTTTGCAGCGAAATCCCCTATAAAAATGTCAAAATCAGCTCTTTTTGATAAATTGAGAATGAGAATTTGTTGAAAATCCACAAAGAAATTAATAAAGAGGAGAATATTGAGCTCTGATCTGAAGTGAAATTGGGGCTTTCCAATTGATTTTGACAATGAAAAACCCTAAAAATGGAATCTTTACTAAATCTTTCTATGGGGGTAAATTTGGAACAAAAATCGAATTCAGAGAGAGAGAGAGAGTACTAATATTGGAGGGTTGAGAGAGAATGAGTGGAGGGATCTTTGATGTTGTGTGAGTATAATATGGTGAGATAGAGAGGAGAATCAATTAATGGGAAAGGGAGGTTTTCTTTCATGTGCAAACCCACAAATGGTAACGTGAATTTACATCAAACAGATTTACGTATCCCACCCCCATGTCTGCTTATTTCTATGTGTATTTGAGTGCCATTTTTTTCTCTATTTCCTTTTAAGCCCCCTTTTGAGTCAACTTAAAATTTCGATTTTCATTATTTTACTCATTTTCAACAATACAATTTTCAATAAAATAATAATTTCCATCACATCAATAACTTTTCCTTTTTTTCAACAACACATTTTTTATCAATCTACTATTTCAAAATACATTTTTTGAAAATAACGTGGCTCAAGCACTTATATTATTTCTCATTTTAGTGTTTAATTGCTTGTTTCTCTTTCTTTACTGGGCTTCTAACTTAAAAATTGACAAATAAGTAAGGGAACGGTTGCTATTTTGAAGCGAATCAATTTTGTAAAATCACTCAAAAATTTATTTAGGGTGTGTTTGAGCCACATTATTTTGAAAGAATGTATTTTGGAATATTAAGTTGATGGATAATGTGTGGTTGAAAAAGAATGAAAAGTTATTGATGTGATGGAAAATATTATTTTATTGAAAAATGTTTG
>CAIGRF010131669.1:8602-32986 GCA_903798235.1 Fraxinus ornus | reverse complement strand
TTACTGTTGTAGAAAGTATATGAAATTATTGGGATGTCTTTTTATTTTGTAGGAATTTGCCGAGGCATCAATTTGGGAACTTGCAGAGTAAGATGTTTCCGGCTTACTTCTCGATGGTGGGTGTGTGCTGTGCAGTTGCAGTGGGGGCTTTTGGATACTTGCATCCTTGGAAAACCTCAGCAGCTGCCGAGAAGTACCAACTGGGATTCCTTCTCGCTGCATTTGCTTTCAATCTCAGCAATCTCATCATCTTTACGCCCATGACCATCGAGGTAAAAAAAAGATTGCCATTTCTTTCCAAATTTCACTCCAAGTTGTGTATCATGAAATTAATTGGCTTACCCTTATTTCATTCACAATCTATTTACCTCTTGTTAGTGCTGTTTTTATTATCTACACATGTTTTCACCTGCAATCACTGCCCAAACTTTTACCATCTGATCGAATGTTATACAGTTGCTTACGAGTAATTCAGTGACGTAAATGCTTATTTTACACATCCAATCAATGGTGAAGAGAAAATGTGTGGTATTTTGAATATTTTAAGTTATTATCAATTTTTATAGAAGCAAATCGGACATAGTAAAAAAAAAAAGGAATTAACGAAAAACTATTGGTTTTGCGGGTTTTGCGTGTTACTGGTCCTTTTGAAAAACTATTGGCGTTTGAGTATTACTAGTGCTTCTTCATTTTTTTTTGAGAAAAAAGGGATAACTGATAGACGTGTAGTTGTGTTATTATTTAAATCTACTGAACCTATCTGATAAGGCCATGGAAATGAGTAAAGAGATGAGCCATTGGTGGTGTGAGATAATCATCCATCTACTAAATTATCATGCCCAGGAATTATTCTTGCACTGAAAGAAATGGTGAGGTAGTCGCCCTGACTCAAGCAATTCTTTCTTCACATCAACAAATTGTTTGCATGCTGGCTTAATACTGCTCAAAATTCTCTACTGATACATCACAATTTTATTAACAAATGATATGATGTGTTTGATACCTAGCAGATGATGAAGGAAAGACATAAGGTAGAGAGAGAAGCGGAAATTGGGGATGAAATTGGGTGGACTAAGAACCAGGAAGTTGCAAAGAAAAATCCAAAACTTGCTTCCATGAACAAGAAATTCGGAATGATTCATGGACTCTCTTCTCTTGCTAATATCATGTCATTTGGTAGCCTTGCTATGCATTCCTGGTACTTAGCAAGTAAGATCAATTTGTAGATCTAATCATACACTCCTGCGAATGGAGAGGATGTATCAAATCTGTCTTTGTTGTCTTTCACAGCTGACTTATATATGAATTAGCACGATACTGAGAATAAAAAGTTAAATAGCCAAATTGTTCTTTCAATCATGGAGTTCAAATTTCTTCTGGTATGTAAACCATAAAAATAAGTTGCTTGTATCATTTGCCATTATTTAACTTTGCTGTTCTTTCTGCAAACCACCCCCTTTCTTTTCTCCCCTTCATTCTTCTCTTATTGAAGTGACCGAATGCATTATAGATTTTGTTTTAGAACGGTTGAATTTGTCGTGTTCCGAGTTATCGTTACATGGCATGTGTGGTAGGGAGGATTGTATAGTACTAGTATTTAAGACGAAAAAAAAGGTAAAACTTGTTTATTATACTACACATCTGCATGACGAACGTGCTCAGCGGATAATGCAAAGAGATGTCGGTGATGGGTTGCTTGAGATGTACTGATTTCCCTTTTTAATGTATAGAGAGAGCTCAAATTAGACAGAACTTATATTGAATTGCTTAGGTATATTTCTTATTATAAACTAGATGGTAAATGTTATTTTCATAACAAGTTCATATTACACAATAATGCCCTGTTATTTATTTGGCAAACAATAGATGATCAATTTTCTCAAGTTCATATGAACTAATTATTAAGAGAAGAGATGCGTCGAGACTGTTGATCAATAACTCCAGCAATCGAAGGGCTTTGTTCCAGGACGATTTCATAACCATCGCTCCAGTTTTCCATTCCCTGAGCCATTATTTGCCAAAACAGGGCACCACCACATGGACCTCCGCTTCTTGCACAACTATAGATTTCGTCGAATATATTCCCAAAGTAGGAGTCCCGAGCAGCAACACTGTAGCCCCCCGATCTTGAAGACTTCCCGAACTCAGTCAACATGATGGGTTTCCCGAGTATTGATTTTGAGTCTTCTATATGTGATTGGATCCATTTCTCTACGAACTCAGCTTGAGCCTGTTCGTTTGAGCCAGATACCCTGTCATTTAGCCATGTATATATCATTGTTACTTGTTAGCAATACTATTGAATAACACTGGATGGTACAACTCTCAGAGAGATTATTACCATTGATCAGGGTATAGATGGATTGTAGCAAAATCGATGTTGGCAATACGATTGTTAGAAATGAAGTCAGTGCCAACTTGGTAACCAGGATTGAATTGTTTCCTGTCAGATATTGATTCTCCATAAAATCCTTCAAGCCCAACTTCTAAAAGATGCTTCTTGTCAATGGATTTGACATAAGCCGACATTTCCTCGACCCAATCCTGTCACAGATTCAAGATTATTATTTGATAGTAACTTTAAAAGTCACGTTAGACAAACTAAATTTACCTGAAGAGGTTTTCCAGAGAGGTCGGATTGACAACGGGGTTCATTCATTAGCTCCCATGCAAATATGGTAGGATCATCTTTATATGCTACGCCAGTTATGGAATTGACTCTCGTGACCACGGACTGCAGATTGGAATATATAATTTTAAGAAAATTATACGTTCAGTAAAAGAAGCTATATATTTGTAGAAACCTTGATATGGTTTTTATAGTAGCCTTTAATGACAGAGTTACTGAAAAAGTCGTCTTCGTTGTTCACGTATTGGCCCCCGTCTCTTGCCCATTGAACGTACTGTCTTTTCCCTCCAAAACCTTCCCAATTGTTAACAAAGGTTAGAATCAAATAAACTCCATGTTTCTTGGCCTCCGACAACACAAAATCCAGCCCCTGAAAGTGAGTTTATAAACACGTTAGATACCTCTTTGCAAGCAAGGTGAAAACCTAAACAAAGTCTTACCTTAAACATTTCCTCGTTGTAGACCCCAGGAGACACCTGCAAGGGTCTATAACCACCGTCACTAAAAGCCCAAGTTCTTGCGACGTTCATCCCATGCTTGGAAGCTTGTTCAAAGGTAGTGGACACCATGTTCTTTGTAGAGGGATCGGCAGCCTGGTACATCAACCAGTAAGCATTGAAACCATTGAAATACGATGGCCTCCCATTCAACACAAAATGAGTTCCCTTTGTTTGAACAAAACCATGCCCCGGAGGATAGGTTCTTGCATCGCTATAGCACTCTTGAATGGCAACCAAAAGCGCTGCTAAAACGAAACTAATAAACACGCTTTTTCTCAACATTGTGTGTGTGTATTTTCTTCTTCCTTTGTTTTGTTGCTTGATGAAATGATCAAATGCTCAAGTGTATATATATAGGTGAGGAGGAGGATGGGTGATTACGTGCCGATGAAGCTTTTCAATTGGATTCTAACAGAACCATTTTCATGGGAGATGGGAAAAGATTAGTCAGTTGAAGAGTTCATTGGGAATACTAAGAATTCTTTAGAGTTTAATGATATGTTTTAAATACTCCTTGGTGACACCGTAATAGCAATCTGATGAGGAAAATATATGTAATCAGATTAATCATATAAATCTATCGTAACGAACCACTACATAATTCATTATTAATTTCATATTATTTATGAGTTAAAAAGTAATTTATTACATAAACGATTATAGCAACTTAATTTTTACTATGTATATGGATACAATTCATTCAAAGTCAAACATTTATAGTTACTACCCGTTATTATTCACAATTTTTCTTATTATTTCTACATGTAAATCATTTATAATCTTGCTAAATACCTGCAATCTAAAAAATATCGTTAGGCTCATAAACCCCGTCGCGTCTTTATCTCTCATTGATTGAAACATGAGGGATACGAGGAAATTAAATTTAGAATTAATGAGTATATGTAACTACAAAAATCCCTTGAAAAGAAAATGAAAATCAATAGTTTCTTTCATGTTGATATTCGAATACAAGTTATGATAAAAGACGATACATAAATTAATACATGTTATTTTTCAACTAATAGATTAAAGGCCTGTTTGGTTAGGATTCTCCAATTCTACAGTAAATCAATTCTCATTTTTCAACAACACATTTTTCAATAAAATAATATTTTACATTACATCAATAATTTTTTCTTCTTTTTGAACCACACATTTCCCATCATATCACTATTCAAAATCAATTATTCCTCCAAAAAATCTAAACCAAACAAGCTCTAAACTTGGTGTTAAGAGTTTTGCAAAAGAAGACTTGCTATGGAGATGGTGTAGGTGTCACGTTTCAAATGCAAAAATTGTAGATGAATGGTTGTTAACATGGAATATCCCTCTCGTTTATGAAAAGAACTTTACTAGATGTACACACTTAGTTCACATTCATTTTGACAGCTTATGTGATAAGGGGTGGGGCCCTCAATTTTAAAAATTGTGGATCCCACCTAGAGAATTGTGAAACTAAATGTACACTTAGCATTTTTGTTTATGAAAATTGTACATATCTTCATCAGAAAATAATGAAGTGTCCCCGTGGAGTAGGGATGGAGGTGGCAGAGAAACAGTTTAGCCTTTTAGGAAAAGACATTCTAACCGTCGGATTAATCTGTTGGGAGTGTTCTTATCCATTCATTCAACTATAATAACTTCCCTTTTTCTCTGTTATATCCAATCGGAAGAAATGTACAAATTGCCAGCATACAAATTTTCAACGTTTGCTTATGTTCAGATAAACATTTCTACTTTTCATTCTATTTGAATGGGCCCGGGCACAGTTTTAATTTGACATTTCCGTGTGACGGCCCATTTCTTCCTGGACTTATCGTTAAACCGAAAAGGAAAATTGAAATAAGCAAAAAAAATTCAGAAATTTGAAGCCAAGAAGAAGACATGATGGATGCAATTTCGATACTCTTGGCGTCTAAAATGAAGGTTCTGGGTGAATGCAAAATAGCATTCGAGTTGAAGTTTGGTTGGAATATATTCAACTCGACTCGAAAAACCCTATATTTGTGTTATTAGATTGTTGGATGGATATGTACCAATTTGGACCCTTATTTTGTCACCAATTGAGCTACGTAACGTAATGCATCCCTTGTATGCATGAACGATTTCCGTGCTATTCGATCATAGAAAAATCAATGCCAAATAAATCACTCATTTTGGCCATTGCGATGGTGAAACACAAGTAGTTTCAACCTACAAACATTGATGTGAATTAATTCTTTCTCAATAAATATGTTTATACATTCCCCATCTACAGTAGGAGGGAGGGAGGGAACACTAGTTGCTTCATTCTAATCCTAACGAATAAAGAATCGTCCCATCATTGTTCGACGTTCTGTCTCAATGCTTTGCTAAACAACAACTGACCTACTTGCTTCGTCAATCAAAATTGACTAAATTGTACGTTCCCAATATTAACAGCCTCGTAGGAAACAAAAGCACGACAAGCAAATGCATGTGTTGTAACCTACTAAAGCGTTTCCAAGAGTCTCTCCCGCTTTTTACTACGCCGGAGAAATTGAACTCACCTCGACCACCCATGTTACCAAATGCGAATGCCCGGCTCATGATAATACCAGCATTGATTCCACGTGGTGCAACAAGTGGCCACCAGATTTTCCTACGGTGTTCTCTCCTGCTTTTTCTTATCCGGTTGAACTCTTGGTGAATAACATTACGCACGGATTTTAGGTACGAATTCACGTCATGATCTCTCTGAATAGTTCCTTCAGAACCATATGCAGATCGATCGCTCAATATCTCAAGTGGATGCGGTGAGCTCAAAAACACTGCCTGTGCAGCCCGGATTAGCGTTTCTGGCTCACCATCTGATACTGAGTAGCTTAATAGATACAAACCGCTCCCTGAAGGAAGAAGATAATGGCTGGGAGAAAATTTATCATCCGGTTGAAGAATTAAAAACTCCCCCATTGGAGCATATAACATCTTCTGTTGACGAGATAGCATAAATTAATTTTTAAAAATTCGTAGAATTTTGACAATTTATGACGAGGAATTCGAACATTACCTGCTTATTAAGACATGGAAGATTGCGGAAGTTCCCGTTTACAGCCTTAAGAAACTCTGCTACATGATTGGGATAATTGCAAGAGAAAGCTCGGGGAACGATGTCTCTGTGCATTGTGATTGCTCGGACATGATTTCGTGGCAATCCAAGGTTCTGTAGGAGACGATCTCCTCCACACATAATTGATGGTGAACCAAAAGTTATAACAGGAAGCAACGAAGAAACGGGTGCTCCACCTCTTATCAGCAACATGAGATTTACAAGCACCGATAAACTACCACCAAGTGAGTGTCCCGTAAACCGAAATCTGGCACGGTCTCCATGAGATTGTAGGTGTGCGCGAATTTCAGGCAACATTTGCTTGTAGGTACCTTTTGCAGCCTCATATATACCTCTGTGCACAAGCATATCCAGTCCCTAAAGAAATAAAACTTATCAGTCCCTTTGTTAGAAAGTCTTTTATAAAAGGATTTCATTAATGCACGTTTCTTAGATTTATTCACATCCAAGAGCCACAAATCAATGAAATGGTTCACAAGATTGAAGTATTATTCTGAGAATTACCTCAAACTTTACAGGCTCAAAGAGTAGATTAGCCTGCCATGATGCCAGCGACTCAGATCCCTATAGGCAATAAAACAGTAAAAAAAATTAGCAATAGAATAACTTTATCTCCATTAATCTGAAATAGCTGTTAAAAATAAAACTAATCGAGCCTACTACCCCGTCCATGTGTGATAAAAGAACATTACAGAGAAGCACGAGCAAATCTAGTCATCTACCTGAATGACGAAGAATCTTGTTGCACTCTGATCATCATCACATGCAAACCATTCACAAGGCGATGATTTGGTGGAGTTTAAATCATCTGCAACAGCCTGCTTTACTTCCTCCTTCGCAGCAACCACTGCTGTCACCGAATCAGTGGTAGCCATTAATGAAGCTACATCCCCACTCATCATGTTAATGTTGTCTATGCCGCATTTGGTTTCTTGTAGAAAATTTTCCCTCGGCATGGATTTGGATGTTCTAAAGCGAAGAATGCTCTTTGTATGAGCATGCAAATACGAAGCAGCAGAAGCAGCAATCTCATAAGCAGCAGATGCATTTATCTGCTTCCTATCAGACATCTCCGTGTCACCTTCTGCTATTACATTTCCTTCTGAATCCCGAGCTCCGTTGGCTGTCTTTTCTTCTTTTTGTTGGTCATCAACTGATGCCTTCTCTTTCTCAGCTTTCAATTCTTGTTCTTTCTTTTCTAATGATGATGTTACAAAGCGTATTCCATGAAATCTCAGGAGGTTCTTAGTCTGTACGACAAAATGAAAAAATCAAACCAATTAGATATATTCTAATCCTCTAATCTTAACACAATAATTCCTATTATTCAGGAATCCTCCAGTTGAACTAACAAAGTAACTTTCACAAAATCCCAAAGGAACATAGCAAATTAGGCAGCAGCGCCACCCAAATTGCACCAGATCAAGTTGCATACTTCACGATAACAATGTAACTACATATGGATCACGCTAGCTAACATTACTTATTCGAACCAGCAATAGATTGTCAGAGGTGTATCAAGATTTACAGAAAGGTTCAAGAAATTCTACTAAGCAAACAAAAATAGCCAATTCACAACAAAGAATCAACAATGATCAAAAGAAAAATCACACATAAAGCAGATAATATTCATCCCATTTGACCTTTTCCTTTTTCTTTCAAAAATCAATAATTTGGATTCATGAAAGCATACCTTGATATCAAGATTCAGAAAGAGGTTCAAGAAATTCTACTAAGCGAAACAAAAATGGACAATAATCAATAAGTTGAATTAATGAAAGAATACCTTGATCTGGGGTATGGAATAAGCTAAGGCTCCCAAATAAGACATGTGAGCATATAATCTAGCTTCTGCTAAGGGCACCTTCTTAAGAAGCTTTGAAAATGATTCTCTACTGAATTCTATCTTTTCATCATCATCTTCATCAATTGTACACACATCACAATCTTCATTTTCGTTGCAACACTCCCCTTTATCTTCATCATTTGCATTCAGCCCCCCATTTTTATCCTCATATTCCAATTTCATCCCCATTTCTTCAACCAATCTACCATTTTTTTCGCCTTCTTTTCGCAGGGACCTCACTTGCAAAATCTTTAATACCCAATTCCCATTTTGTCCTTCCAATTCTCTTTCTTCATTTCTATTTTCTTCTCTTTCCTCCATCAAAACGCCGTCGTCCACCGCAATTGCCGGCTCGCACCGATTCTTGCCTCCGGACCACAAAGATCTGAATGGGTACCTAGAAGTGAACCCCCACTGCGAGTTCCTTGGTTGCGCCGCCGACGTTGACGGCTTCTCCGCCGGCCCCAATGCGCTTATTTGAGAAGGCTGGCTCATACGCACATCCAGCATCCCATTTCCCACTACGGCGAGTGGCGGCGCAATTCCATGAATAACTGCCTTCAAACCCAAAGCATCCATTTTTGAAAGAGAAAAGTATTTTTTCTTTGTGGGATTTCTTTGTTCTCGATCAATTTTGTATAAATCTATACAACTGTTTGCGTCTATATGTAAGTATATAGCTATACAGGTAGGAGGTTAACATGCAACACAACCTTTGGATTTTGAATTGGCTTCTTTGCTGAATATATGGAAGTTGGAGAGAGATTGTTTCTTCTACGTTGTCAACAAATTTTAACCTTGATTTCCTTGACTTTATTCAGACAAGCTTCCTCTCTCTTTTGAAAGACGAAACTTTTAGGCCAACCTATTCAAGATCCCTTTTTTCATGGAAAAAGAAAAATATCAGTAAAATTGTCCAAGGGTACGTGTGACTTCTACCTTTTAACGAAAAATAGATTTTTTAATAGTGATTTTTGGAGAATGTGTGATTAAAAGATAAAAAGAAAAATTGAATTTATGTGTAAAATTAGATTTTTTCAGAGAATATTTGTTTGAAAAAGAATTTTAAAAAAAAATGAGTTTTGATATAATTAGATTCAAACATGGGCTAAATAAATCAAATAATTTATCCCATCGTCAAAAAATGATCTATATGCACATTTGGCAAATGAGGCTACACCTTTGAACCCGATTTTTGAACGAAATTAAGTTATACTTACGCAGTTTAATTGTTTTTTAAGTTCGAGATTTCACTCATGCTAAATTATCATATTTTTAGACCACAAGTGAGACATATTTTTAAGCTATAAGCTTTCACCTCCAAACATGCTTTATGATACTTTCACACGAATCTCGTTGAACTTAAATTAAGTATTTATCCTATCTTCTAATTTTAAATTGTTGACATCGAATATAATTGTTGATTGCAAGTATGTTGTGTTGGTTGGGTAAATGTGATTTCTTTTGTTAGTATATATGGAAATGTGGGAATACCACGATGTTGTGTAGCTCAACTTTATGTACTTTAAATTGCAATTTCATAAGAGTTTTGGTTAACTAATGAATGTCCATATCATCCTATCAAAAGGAGAACAACTTAATTTATATTTTCGAACTTATTTTTTTATCTGAGTAGCTGAACGATATGAGGTAAAACTTAGTCCCTGTTTGAGACATATTAAAATTTTCATTTTCATTTTTCTACTCATTTTCAACCACACATTCTTCAATAAAATAATATTTTTCATCATGTCAATAACTTTTCATTCATTTTCAACCACACATTCTCCATCAATCTACCATAATACATTCTTACTAAATAACGGGGCTCAAACACCACGTTAATATTCATGAATATACGGTTTAGATCGCTTGCTAATATCACCCCATTAGCGTTTTAAGTATTAATTAGGGATATGAACATGAGTAATTTTGGGGGACTGGACGGGCAAGTCCATTTCAATTTTTTGTAGGTAAATTTTATTTTTTAATTCGATGTTGAATTTGCCCTGAATACCACGTCAACTAGAAATGTAGCATGACGTGTCGACGAGGTTTTGCTTTTGTTTAGGAATACTGACAAAGTCAAATTCGGCTAGCTGTCGTTTGCTCAACACGTGGCCAGTTGGATCCTGTCTTTAGAGCCTTTGGTGGCCATTTTTGGTAAAAATTTTAATGTAAACCAAACTCAATAATTAATTTTAAATATATATTTTATCAACTTTTATAAAAATCTATTAAAATTTTGATTTTAATTGTCACGACAAGTACTTAAACTAAGCTCATGATAACTATTAAAACAAAAAAATTCTCAAATTCATTTCTAACCACACATTCTCACAATAAAATATTCTACATATATACTTAAAACATTTTTCTAACCACGTACCCTCCCAAAAAAAAAAAATAACTATTTGAAAACTTATTTTTCCAAAAGAATTCATTTTAATGATTGTCGGCTAAATAAGAAAATATCAAAATTTCATCTTTCAAAAAAGACCCGGCCGAACTGGACTGTATTGGGAAAAATCAAGATTAATTTAGTGCTTATAAATTCCATCGAACTTCAATTTTAACCAAATATTTCATGAGATTCGCATCATTTATGAATTTTTCAATCATATACTAAACGACCCTTTGACTTAAACTAATTGAAGGGCCATTACCAGAGGCCTTTCCGGCCTCGTCGTTTAGGCTAAACTAAAAGTCTTGTGATCTTTCTACTATAATTAATTGAGAGACCTAAGATAAATTATTAGAGGGGTATGAATTATAATGTACATAACAGATTAAAACGTGTTTGGTAGGTTAAAAGTGTTGTGGTTTCTTGCTCATTGTAGGGGCCAATACACACGGCGTCTCCTATCGATGGACATTAATTAGAATGTGTAAATTAGTGATCACAAATAGCAGCATTGATTTCCTACCAAATTTTTATAGCTACGACTACGAGTTTGACAACCACAGATCTAACTTTCAAGCAATAAATAACTATCATGATGCTATTGGGCCCTCCAATATCCACCTACATTTCATTTTTCAATTTCAAAAATCAAGTTATAATTTTTTTTTTCCTTCCAAAAATCAGGTTATAAAATTTTTTTAATTTAAAAAAATAAATAAAAACCTTCTCCCAACTAACAACCATACCCACCCAACCCCAAACCCTAAGAATCTCTCCCAATCCCCGGTGCAGTAATGAAAAGGATGAGGACACTGCGCCGTCACCAATGAAGAGGAGATTAGATCCTTTACAAGCGAAAGCGCAGCAGTTGCACCTTGCGACGATCTGTACCAAGAGCCTTTGCGCACGAAAGTAGGGGCGGAGCCCAATGAGGTCCAATGTGGACACAGGCCCACACTGAACTTCTGGGCTCAACCCCATGGGCCATATTTTTTTTTTTTAGTACTATGATCTTCCAGCCCAAGGGTGAAGCCCAAATCTATTACAAATACCCACTACCCAAATGTAAACGACCCAAACCACTACCCAGCCCAATTCAAAAAATTAAAAAGAAAACGATCCTCATCCATCCTCAACCTCTGCCTCTGCCTCCTTCAGCTCGGTGCCGGCGCGGCTATTTGTTACCAATAGTACAATACCCACTGCCACTACCCTAATATGCTAAATTCCAGCTCGGTGCCCTAGTTCCTGCTTCTTCATCCTTCGACAATCGGAAGCAGTGTTCGACTTCGAGCCCTAGTAACCTACTGTAAGGCCGTGTAACTAGCTTTATTTCTTCAATTCTTTGCTCTATTTCCTGTAAGCCCTATTTTCTTTGCTCTATATTTTTGGCTGTGAGAAAAGGGTGGCTTTTTTGTTCTATACTATGCTTGAACTAGTAGGAGTAGGAATAAGGAATGTAGGATGGTTCTAATTTCTATATTGGCGAAGTAGTAGGACTGTAGGAATTAGGATTGTTCTTGGCTGTGTTACCTGTGTAGCCTGTGTTCTGTGTTCGTTCAACTGTTTTAAGCGTTGGGAGTCCAATTGTGTAGATTGAAGTTTTCAGTCTGTGTCTCTGACATCTGTGTTTTTGAGATTATTTCTAATTTGCTTAACGGTCAATCCAGATTCCAGTGCTCTAAACTTCTGATTTCTTTAATTAGGTTTTTGTTAGTTTTATCATCAATTTATGTGAGTTGTTATAGAATTGCACCTGTGAATTACATTAAGTCGTAATTGATAAATTGTGCCCTACTTTCCTGGCTCCGTCCCTGCACGGAAGCACAGCAGCTGCGCTGCACCTCTATAGCAATCTGTGCTAGGGTATTGCACTTCCCAACTAAGTCAGTCACAGATCGCCGCACACAGCGGCAATCTGAAATTTTATCCGATTTGTGGTGTTTCTCCAACGATTTGTGGTGGTTGATGGTTCACGCGATAGCGACGGTGGTGTGGTTCGGTGATGTTGGTTTTCTGGGTTGCCGCACACATTTTTCCTTCTCACAGTGGTGCTCCACCCACTGTCGGAATGGTGGCGCTGTGAGCGCCACTGCTTGCGGCCCTACTTGCTTTTTTAGTTGTTTTGATCTTTGGTGATTTGCTTGGTTGTTGGGTTGTTAGCAGTGGTAGTGCGATAGTGGTGGTTGTGGTAGAGTGTTATAATTGTGGTGATTGGTGGTGGAGACGGTTGTTGTGGCCGGAGATCTAATAGCGGTGGTTGTGGTGGTTTTATTGGCAAGTTCTGGCGGTGGAGATTTGTTGATGGTGGTGGCGGCGGCAACGGTGGCGAGGTGTGAGTGGTCGCAAGTGGTGGTGGAGGTGGTACCCACTATTTGGTGGATGTGACCAACTATTTAATTGTGACATAAAAATTCGATAATTTGAGACTGAAAAATAATTTGTGACCAACTAATTTGAAAATTTGTGATCAACAAATAAATTGTGATCTATAATTTTTTTGATTTGTGATTGATGAAATAATCTGTTATCAATTAATTAATTTGATAAATTGCTTGTGTTTGACACCCATTTTGGGAAAAAAAGAATTATGAAATAATGATTGATGGAAAAATGTGTGGTTGAAAAGTTTTAGATTTGTGTGTAATATTTTTTTATTTGAAAATGTGTAGTTGAAATGAAGAATGAGAAAAAAAATGTGAATGAGAATGAGTGTCAAACAGAGCCAATATGTGACGTTGTGAATCATAAGTACGCATGTGACCATTAATTGTATAATTGTGATCTTAATATATTTAATTAATCAATCAATACCTGAATTTTGAATTTTGAAACTTAAAACCTGAAAATTGAATTGGCCCATTCTTGAGACCTGGTGAATTTTTCTCGAAGAAAAAACTTCAAGGCCCCATCTATGACAGGCTAGAAGGCCTGATGTCTATTTCGCTTCTCAGTAGGCCGGGTTTTTCTTTGTAGGCCCAATTGGGTATAGAGATGTCAAAATAGAATCCTAGAACATACCACCGATGGCCGATGAATTGAGCACGGTCGAAATTTGGGTTTTTGCTTCAGGTGTGTGTTTTCGGATGGATTAATTCTTGTATTTTCTTGATTTTATATCTCAATTTGTGATTACGTCTTTTGGTTTCATTGACTTTTGTTACTTTCGGATGGATTCTTTTTATTCTGAATTTAGTACTTCAATTTGAAGTTGGAATTAGTCGCTGGGTTAAGTTAATTACTCTTGTGCACGTGGTTTTGAAGTGTTTTCATTAGGGAATTATCTGATTAGAACTTAATATTATTGTTCTGGATAATTATTTATTGGAAATTTCTGTATATTTTGGACATGGGTTTTCACCTGAGCTTCCAGTGTTTGAATATATTTTATTCAGCTATCAAATTCATCGATTGAGTTTACCTGGAATAGTGTATGATTATATCATCAATGATGATCTTTTCCTTATTTTCGAGTTCATTTTGAAAGTGTAGTTTTTCTAGACTTCTGGTAAATCTGTTCACATGTTATTTTCCCCGTGGATTTGAAGTATAGTTAAAATCACTATCTGTGTCATGGACCTGCAGATGAGTATACTGCTGTGCTGTTTAATAGTTTGATTGATCGGTGATCATATGGCATTCTATATTAAGCAGTGTCTGTGAACTCTTGCTTGGGCTTTGTTGTTACTTGATGCATATTCTATCGAGCAACTCTACGAATCTTTACAATTTCATTTTTGTACAATTGTAAAATTTAGGAAATTCCTTTCATTTTATTATCTTTTCGCTTCATTACTGGTTTGGGAGATAGTGAGTAAATCCAAGGGATTTATTAATTGTGGCCAAATGAGCTGGGACTCTGTTGCACTTAATCGTTTATCAGAACTTATTTTGGATTTTATATTATGTTGTCAATGTTCACTCTGCCTTTTGCACTTTGGATGAAGGGTAGAAGTACTTGAGGATGAATAACAATACTGCTGGACCTTCCTCCAAATCAAGAGCGGGAGCATCTCAACCTTCCGAAAGCTCATTTAAGCGCAAACGTGGAATGTTTCAGAAAGATTGTGTGATTTTAGTTTCTCTCTCACAGTTTCTTTGTCTTTTGGGGTTCTGACCATGCTTTTNCGCAACAGTGCAGCATATGATGTATGGTTTCGGCGACGATCAAAATGTATGTTGGGTTTACATTTTCCTTTTTCCCTTTCAATACTTGTATACTTTGCCCCTGAAGTTTCTGGTTTTCTAAATTCTAATCTTTCCTATAATTCCCTGGTATTGTAATTGATGCGCTATAGCCACTTCCAGAGACCGTGGCTCTTGTGGAGGATATTGTTGTGGAGTATGTAACAGATTTGGTGAGTCATTTTGTTCTTTTCTGATCTCTTTAATCATATGAACTGGGTTTTATTTTCTGTAAACCTGCAATTACATGTCAACCATAACTTTAACTTCTACAGGTCTATAAAGCTCAAGATACTGCATCTAAAAGAGGAAAGCTTTTGACTGAGGATTTTCTCTTCTTAATTCGCAAGGTACAAATTGTGGCATATGCCTCAGGAATATAAAATTATGAACGAGATGTTTGGATTAGGTTGTTAGGCAATATATGATGGAATTTTACATAAGATACAGCTAAAAAATAATAAATATTTCTCAATTTTGGCATATTTGTTTTAGGAATCATGGAGATCTGCATGTCATTTTCTTCTTGGCAATTGCCATTTTCAAGTACTTTGAACTTTTAGCTAGCTGGTCCAGTGAAAGTTTGACAAATTGAAATTGCCATAATGGATCTTGTAGGATGTGCCAAAACTTAATCGATGCACGGAATTGTTGTCCATGAATGAAGAACTGAAACAAGCAAGAAAAGCTTTCGAGGTAGATGAAGAGAAACTTGCTACAATTGACTGATAGCCAAATGTGCACTTCAACAAAGATTCAAGCGTTTGCAATTCTATTGTCAATTAAGATTATATGTAATCTCTATGTTAATTCACAAGCATACAGGATAGAACATCGCTTGCTATGGTACCATTGGAGCTATTTTTGAATATTTTTGCAACGAAAATTGGATATATATTGAGGTTATTATAAATATTTGGGATTTTATTTATCAATCCCCATTTTTTTGGTCACGTGCCCCTACTACTTGTGCTTCATGACCCCCTATTGTAGCATGCATGATATTGATGTCCATGAATGTCTTTGCATGCTATTATTGCAGCTTTATTAGACACATCTGGTTTTCAAAAGCTCATAGCTGATAATTCTATACAATCCTTTCGATCAGGCAATGGCGCAAAATAAGTCATTAAATGTCGTGTTATACACTATTCCAAACTGCTATAATATTTCATAAAATTGGCAACTAAACATAAAAATGATTAGATATCATGGACTATCAAAAACCTTCAGCATCAACGAAATGCAGTGCAAAATAGCAATCTACAACTCAATACTATACTATCAAGCCCCTTGACTGAGTTAAATATAATATCAATTCAATAGTAGTATATGCAGAAAATGACACGTTTAGTGCCAAACTCAGCTCTATGCTACGAAGGTGTAGGTCCAAGTTGAGGAAGAGAACCCCTCTTAGAGAATATATGTTACTCTTTAGGAAAAAAAAGGGGGAAAGGGTTAGTGGTTGGAATCTTCTACAAGAACGGTCATGTTACAACGGGAAATATTTTAAACCGATCAGAGTAGAAAACCGCAACTTCTATCCAAGAACTTCCTTGATCTTTGTTTTCTGGTCCTCCGTTAGTGAAGTGGGAAACAAAACCTCAAACGTGACATATAAATCTCCCTTCTTGTTGCTAAAATGTAACGGCATCCCTTCACCTTTAAATTTCCTTACTTCCTTGGGCTTTGTAATACCCTGGAGAGAAGAAAATACACCTCTATATTATTCATGCTTCGGACAATAGAGCTCATACCCTACTCAACAAATTCGTAACTAATTCAAGCAAGTGAATAGGATAGGCTAGTTTAGCCCAAAGAAACAAATTAAACAAAAAGAAAATTGGGTTCTGCTCACATTAAAGCTAATATCCACGAGATGATCATCAAGATGTTTAATGGTCTTCTCAAAACCGATGAGAGCTTGCACCTGAATGAAGAGAGTTTGACAAATCAGTTATGTTTTCTATCAACAAAGTAGGTAACAATCATGCTGTGCATACTACAAGATATATATTGGTGTGGTACTGTGATAAACAATAAGGAGACTGGAAAAAATCTCAGTCATGCATTGGCTAATTGCATTACCCCTTCAACGGTCCTTTATATACCATCTCATGAAGTGAAACAGCAGTTAACGCTATAAAAATAAACAATTAACCCCCTGTTGGACAATCATTATTTGGGGAAAATAGAGTTTTGAATAGTGATTTTTACGAGGATGTGTGGTTAAAAAGTAGGGAAAAGATTTTGGTTTAAGTGCAAAATATTTTATTGTGTGAATGTATAGTTGAAAATGAGTACGTAGAAAAAAAAATTTGAAAATAATGGTTGTCAGACATGGGCTAAGTTGACTAATTTTACTATTTCTGTGAGTAACACAGAGAGTAGATACCAGCTCGTGATTCATGCATGCAGGATGGAGATATCCAAAAGTCTGCCTATATAATATCAATTGTAATGATATTCTAAATTTTATAAACACTATCTACACCTAAAGGCCCAGCATCAGACATGCCTAAAAGTGACGCCCTGACTCCAAAAGCATTTTATCAGTCTTTGATGCGGCTACCTTATCACAAATTAGCACTCGAGCCACAAAAGTGTATAATCAACATTTTGCCAAACTCTGCCATTGCAAGGCTTCTAAAATAGTCAATGACTAAATACAGAATTAAAACTGAATTTGTGAAGTACAGAACTGAAAACGTATCTTCTAAACCACATGATGATTTCTTACACAATCAGTAACAATGTAACAACTTTTTCTATAATAAGTTTTTACAAAGCTCTGCCCAACTAGCACAAAAGTTATTTACAAATAAAGAGCCCATTTGGCCCTAACCCTAAATTAGAGAAGGCAGAATAAATTGATCAGAAAGCAAGATTGCATAATTGATGAAAAGAACATTACCAAAGTAATTGTAACTGTTGTACGGATGTCATTTCCTTCCCTTGCGAAGACATCATGAGGTGCAGTATGGATGCGAAACTGTCCAAATATGGCAAAGCAAGTGAGACAGGAATAATAGCATTCCAGAAAGAACTAAATAGAAGCAGGTCAAAAACCACACAAAAGCCAAGGATCTAACCTTCAGATCTCCACCTTCACCATCTATTTTGGGCTCACCGTCCTCATAGAAGACCACTTCCTGTGATAAGAAGCAATAAGTGGTTTGGAAAGACTAAAAACTAATGCACTTAGGAAGACCAGACAAATGTGTCGGAACAAAGAAATATGTAAAGAGAAATTCTCTATCAATCCCTTCCAAAGCATGGCATAGATGTAAATTTGAACAAAAACAAAGATCTTAACCAGTCATAAATTTTATGCCCATAAAAGCTTACTTGACCATCTTGCATGCCTTTCTCAATATCCACAGTGATAAAATAGCCTTCCCTTTCGTACTTTACATTTGGGCATTGTTCGCAGACCTGGAAAAAAAAAAATTATAGCTTAGGAATTCAAGAGCTAAATGCAAAAAAGCCAAAACAACCAAGTTGGAAGGACTTCCTTTGAAAGAAGCCGTTTGTGCTATTTTCATGAGGAAAACATACCTGCTCGGTCATCTGCTGGAACATTCCTGGACCAATTTGCCTGTGATAAACTTCATTTCTACAATTGCATTGTCGCTTTCCTGGGGCCGATTTTATTACGTTTTTCTCTCTCCACACCTGATGGATCTCACAAACAACATAATTGGCATGAGCACGTAAATTAAATATATGGTAGTTGCAATTAAATAATTTGAATTCTGCAAAACCAACTCAATCTTGCGGTGTGTAATGTTGGTTGTATTTCATGCCACGTGAGTCATGCTAAAATTTATGTAGCTCAAAGATGTCATTGTGACCGCTCCTTAAAATTCTGAACAGACTATGTTAGAATCTTTAGTTATCGATGATAAACTTCTCATTTTTTTCGAAAGCAAGCCAAACTTAAATTCTATAGGCTCTTTTCAGTATCTGATGAAGAAATAAGTGAAATCATAGGACAAAAATGCTGGTCGTACAATAAAAATAAAAAATGGATGAAATGACAAAACTTTGGTATGATGTTTTGCTGCATAAACTAGTATATAAAAAGAGCAAACATCCATTTAGGACAAGCTATTATATTCTAGCTGAAACAAATGAGTCCGGGTCTATACCAACCATTCAGTCAGACTGATAATTCATCTGTGAAAATAAAGGTGTCTGTTTTCATATATTAGAGTTTTTACATTACTTAACGAAAATAATATATGACTAAGCTTACTCCTTAAAAACTTAAGTGTATATGTCCATTACCTTCAAAGAACCCCCCATGTAGAGATCTTCTAGCGTCGCATCCAATTCAACAATCACATCATCTCCTTTCACAATCTTCTCTTCCTCTTCCATTGGACCTCCACCAAAGAAACTGGAAAAAAAATCTTTCCATGTCACATTATAGAGTTCGGACAAAAAAATTGATAAAAGAAAAGAAAGAAGAGAATGCCAGCACAGCCCAGAGAAAAGCTAACAAAACAATCAAATAGGATTACAGGGATTTCCAAATCAACTACTCGTGTATTATTTCATTTACTCTGCTAAGCTGCAACAACCAAAAGCGACTGCTTTCTTGTCTCCATGACGGTGAATGTTGGTCTAGGACTTTATAGGCTAAATTGAATGGAAATCATTGCAAACAATATGAAGGAAAAAGAAAACTGATTAACATCCTTCCACCATCTAGATATGGTTGGCTGGAAAAGGAGGTAAGCGATAGAAGTGGATTAAAAACCCCACGAGGGGTTTGCCATTGCTTAAGCATTTTTTATTTATAGGCTCTCTTAACTCTTAAAGCTTACTTGACAAAGTGGAATTGTTTATAGTTGCTCAAAAAATAAAAATGTTGAAGATAGAATACTAACTTTTCTAAATGGATTGAAGCACCTGATATGTTTGAGCTTACAATGCTTAAACTCTTGAGTGCTTACAGGAACTACTTCACAGCACTAAACAATGCTAATGTTAACCACAAATACTCGATAAATAAACACTGCCACTGCCGGTACCAACAATACGCTGTGCAATCTCCATGAAAAGATTCAATTATCTCCGGTTATGGTTGGATATATTGCCATGACAATGAAAGTCATCATTTTTCTATTTTTTCTGTTTCATTTTTTGTTTTGCATGACAGAACTATGGCATGGAAACTAGATGCACAAGAAGACTTCTAATGGACTTGATTGATCGGGCAATAAATATAAGCCAAAAAACTGAGCTAACAATCATAGCACACCAACTCAGAGCAGAAATAACTAATTAAGCCCCCGTTTGAGGGAAATTATTTGGAAAAAAACAATGTTTTGAATAGTGAATTTTCGGAGGATGTATGGTTAAAAAGTGGAGAAAATTTTTAGGTCTACGCGCTGAATATTTTATTGTGTGTACTTGAAAATGAATACGTAGAAAAAAGAGTTTTGAAATAATAGTTACCAAACAGGGGTTAAGTAAAGCAACATATAGAATTATAAACTTACGAGCTAAAGATGTCTTGAACGTTCATGCCCCCACCTCTGCCACCACCACTTGCAGCATGCTGTTTAAGACCATCTTCACCGTACCTATCGTATATACTCCTCTTTTCGCCATCCGACAATACTTCATAAGCTAAATAATTCCAAGCAATCAACACGGACACAGTCATGCTTTTTTTAATAAACAAAATGATGCTACTTCAAGCAATGAATTTCTTAACCTTCATGTTGAAATACGGATTGTCAAAAGAGAAATAAAAAATACCATTATTGATTTCTGCAAATCTCTTGTTAGCTTCTTCATTTCCTTGATTTTTATCAGGATGATACTTCAATGCAAGCTTTCGATAGGCTCGCTTTATTTGCTCATCTGAAGCGCCTTTAGGCACTTGCAGAATCTCATAATAACTCTTCCTGAAAACGATTAACAATCAATCAAATCAAATCGTAAAAAGACAAATCTCTTATGCATACAAACATACGACTATTGCTGTAGCAAAAATGTCTTAATACTTACGCGGAAATGGCAATTACATAGCATGACAAAATGCAGAAGAATAATAATTTTGATCTTCGATGCTCCATACTGTTATGACACGGAGATCAAAATAATTCAGACTCTTCCACTCCAAAATCGGATCTAAAAATTCATAGAAACAAAAAGCCTATATCTTGATTTGCATATGTATATGTTACTGAAACTCTGTAGTCGTATAAATTTTTGTTGATATTAAATTACTATTATTTATTAAGAAAAATCTAAAAGCAAATGCCGAACCGCGGAAGGGGTGGTTTACTTTGCGAAGACGGGGAATTCGAACAGATTGCTACGTGGTGTAGAGGGGCCTAACCAATGAGAGTGCGCTCTAACTTGTTCTGACCAATAATTCAGTGACACGTGCCGAATCTAAATCTCCTTTTCCAATAGGGAGGTGACGTGGGTCAAAGTTCCACTGAAGACCATTTCCGATACTTTTAAACCTATGTTTGGTCCTGGGTCCATGTCGTAAGTAATTAAACTCTAATCACTTTCTAATTTTTATTAGCACATTTATTTTTAAGGATCTATAAGTAATGCTAACTTATCCACAGATCATCGGGAATTTGTATACAATTCTGGACACAAAATTTTGCTACAGACAGTTACAAATTGATAAACCTCATAGTAAGGCCACTGGTTGGAGTATCGACCTTTAAGTACAAACCCAACGTATAAATCATCGATTTGCAGATTCATCCCCTTTCAAGTCCTGATTTTCATCATGCTCACATTTTACAATCCGATATTCCCTCTCATGAATTATAGCCTTTGTATCAGAACATGGCTGCTCCTCAACTTCCATATGATGCCCAGTTTCGTGCGGTGATTCAAATTGTGATGAGCCTAGAGGTTGTGCTCTCATTTGTACAGATCGTAAGAGGGCCGCCCTCCTTAAGTCTGCTGAGTGGCATATGTCACTGGGTGATGACGGGAAATGACCCTCGGTATCTGAGCCTCGTTGGCGTGGCTGTGAAGGATATGAAGTACTAGCTGGGCCTAATGAAAATCCAGGTTTTTGGCACCTGTAGGGAGATACTGGACTGGTTGGCAAGCTTTCAGGCTGAGAAGAACAAGTGTTTGAAGAAGTCTCATAGTATCTTGAGTCATCTGAATCTTCATAAAGTGGCGAATATGTTTCATCCCTGAAACAGATAAACAGAAAATTAAAACCGGGTGTTGTGTAACAGCCACAACTGATAAGGCGGGAGACGGAACAGTAGTCACAATCGTGCAAAATCTATAGTGAGAAGATAATTACAAACTTCATATAATAAAATCAACCAGATTTCCATGTCCAAAAATATCAAGCAGGTAACAACACAGAATCAATGAGGAATCACTAATTGATATTTATATCCCAAAACTTCACTTGTCCCTGCTTAATTAAAAAATCTAGGCACGATTCAAAATTATGGAACAGGAAGTGGCCAAAAAAAATTTACAAATCAAAATGTTGTAAGAGGAAAACACGTCCATTTTTAAGCTTTTACATTCTCAAATATGCATCTATGGTTGTCAGATTAGGTAAATAATGGTTGAGAATATAATGGTTTAACGAGAATTGATAGATTGAATGTTCTTGTAAGAGCACATCTCTACTTAGATGTGTTTATCGGAGGATAACAATCACCTCCTATTGCCTAGATTGCCCCGTATTAAAAATATTTCAAAGGACCATAAACATAAAGAGAACTTTTTTTTTTTCCTACATAAATAAGAAAACCCAGGACCTTCCAGAAAAAATTCTCTCGAGAAGAGAGAGAGAGAGAGAGAGAGAGAGAGAGAGGGATGGAGGATGAAAAAATGACTTTTTAAGTTTCAAGGAAGTAAACAAGGCAATGAGTAAGTATAATAAGACTATAAATGTGGTGGAATTCCTTCCCTGACTTGGAACATTTTTGGGTGGGCTTATTTCTAAAAAATAAGACTACTTTTGACTTATTTGAGGCTTATCTTGACAGTAGCCACCCAAACATGCTCTAAAGCAACTCTGCAAGGAAAAATGTTTACAATTTCATACTACCCAGTTATCATCATAAGACTGCACTAACTTGCATGAGCAGTAAAAATGAACAAAATATATGAACTTTGTTCCAGCGTACTCGTAAGCAACCAATATCCCCCTCAAGAAAAAAAAAAGGCCCATACTTTTCTTTATAAGAACAAAAATTCTCGTCCAACCAAAGCACACAGTACGTGATCCCAAGGAGCACAATGTGGAGAATGGTTTAAACAAACAAAAGTTCTAAATGCACTCATAAAGCCTTCCAACATCCTTCAATCTCTTTGCTTCATATTATATATTGAAAAGCTTAAAATCAACAAGAATAACAAATAGCCCCAACTTTTTCATGTCACAAGTCTTTATATCCATATGCCTTGCCTGCCTATTTTGATAAAGCTTTTCATATAAGCAATCTAAAGTTACTCAATCAATACTAGAAACCCGATTTGGGAACTAAACATGACTCTCTGACCCATGATATTCCACCACCAGCATCATCTATGTATATTATGTGCATTCGCCGTGCGGTGAAAATATGATGCAACCAGAAAAATCAAATTTCTGCTTAACCTTTTTCGTAAGGAATAAATTCCCTTATTAGAACTAGCATAGGATAGAGAACTTTCAGACCTTTCAGGAGAATCCATGAGATTTTCAGACAGGGAATCTCCCACCGTTAGTCCATTCAAACTTGAAGCCATTATCTGCATCATTTTTGCATAATAAAAATTAGAAACCTAAATGCACACACAGAATAGAAAAACCAAAACAGGTACATATAAGATGCATTTCACCTCGAAATTTATACTGATCAAAAAGAGGAAATCAATTTCACACGATCAATATATTTCTGCTAGTATACAATTACAAATTAATCAAACAAAATTAAATTTTCTGCCTCTTCTACCGAGAATTACACCAAAAAAGTCAATGAAAGAAATTACCATCTTTATCAAATGTCTAAAACATGTACATCACACTCCCAACTGCCTTAAATGTTAAAACGACTCCACAAAAATCATATAAAAAACAAGAAAGAAAGAGATTAAAAGAAACTGTAATTCAAACAACAATTAATAGCATCATGTACATGTGTGCGAGAGAGATACCTCGCTAACATAACGCTTGTGGGAGTGAAGATTATCGATATAGACGTCGTTTCCAGGATCTCTACTTCGCTTTCCACTTGGCGACGCCATCGTGGATGCCGCCGACGATGAAGAAGAAGAATTGTTCACTTCAGAACCCATTTCTTTAACCACAAATTAACAATAATAAGATATTTATTCACTCCTGTCACTTCAATAAAGCTCACTCATCAATAAAAAAAAATTAAACTGGGTTACTAGAAGTGAATCTATTCGCGAAAATTGGCAGCGTTTGCTGATAAAATAGTTTTTCCTTTTGGGAAATTTTGCTTCATCATTCCAACGGTGTACAGGGACAAAGCAGGCCCAAATCCCAATAGAATTCAGCCTGGGTTGTTTCATCACCTTGTGTGTTTCAGCCACGTTATTTTGGAACACTAGATGTAGAAATTATACCATACCCTTTTTCTGGAGATCCAAATTCTAAAATTAGAATTCATGTTTTTATTTTCAAAAATTAGATATTTTAGATATAGATATAGATTTTTTATATTTCATTAAATACTAATAATAATATTATAAAAATTCATT
>CAIGRF010131667.1:0-22400 GCA_903798235.1 Fraxinus ornus | reverse complement strand
ACGTCGTTGCATATTCAATAATTTAGTGTTTCTTAAATTATTTTTAGAAACATAATAGACATCAACAAGTGTCGTGTATCTCTGCACAACTAATTGTTTGAGTTGTGGAACTATTGATGGATCATCATTCTAATGGTTTAAGCTGTTCAACATAGCATTAGGGTAGACCATAGAAAAAGAGATCCGAGTTCAAATCTCGTTACCAATTATGCACATATCATAGCTTCGGAATTGAGATTCATGGGTTGAAAATTACATTTCATACAACAAGAGCTCAAGTTTTTAAATGTAAAGTAGAACTTTTAATTGCACCTTTTACTTTCCATTTGACTCTCCAATGATTAATTTAGATAACATTACAATAAAGTATCTTTAAACAATTAACGCGAAAGAAATTTATGTTGAAATTAAAATGTGAAAAACCCAGAATTCTGATTGAACTGGGAAGAGGAGGCAAGGAGCTACAAAATTCAGAATTCTGAGGGTGAGCATTTGATAATGGAAAAACTAAGGGCAACTCCAACCCATCCTCGTTGCACAAAAATTCACCAAATTGCACCGAATTTTTGGCGCAATTCATCTCCAGTCCATTGCTCCATTTTGGTGTAAAATTGTGCAAATGAACACCAATTAAGGCAGTGCGTAGGTATGAGATATGGGGAAAAAAAAGGCTTTTATATGGAGAAGGTATGAAAAAAAAAAGGCAGTCCACTCTATTTTTGACTGCCTAATACAGGCTTGCGTCAAAAAGGCACGCATTTTTATTTATTTGTCCAATTTTTTTTATTTTTTTTTTAAGGTTAAATACTTACATAAATTAACTAATGGTCTCATTAAAATAATTAGATTATGGAATAATTATTAATGATCTTAAAAATTATTAAAATAATAATAAAAATACAAAAACACCTTATTACGTCTAAACTTCGTCTGAACACAACTGGGCTCGTAAGACTTGAATTTGATTGCCTTGTCACTCATGCCTTTTAAAACTCATGGCACTTCTGGTAGTTTATATAAATGAACTCAATTAGAAGTCCAATATTAAATTCTCACGCATTTAATTGAATTTGAAACAGTTAATTCATATGGTAAGTGGAGGGGTGAACTTATCAATTACGTGAGAAATAATATGGTAAGTTTCCATAAAATTTGAANAGAAATCATATGGTAAGTTTCCAAATGAAATTTGAATTATTTTCAAACAACGGTACAATTTATTTCCTTATTGCGTACTTTCCTTTCGTTTCCAGGGACTGATTCACAAATTATTTCTGCTTCTATATAAGCCAGTATCCTCTCTTTCTCTTCTTCTCAACAATTTCATTTTTTCCTAAATCAGTTTTCATATTTCAAGAATTTCACCATTATTTCCTTGTAGTGGCTTCGCAGATAGATAATCACAAGATTATTTCTGGTTCTCAACATTCTATTATTTTCTTAGCAATCAGTTCATGTGAAAATGTCCCTACAGGTAGAATATGGATTTGGATTGAAAGAACAACATCGTCCTAAATTGGTGCAATGGATTAAACCTCCATTGGGTTGTCTGAAACTCAACACAGATGGTTGTTTCAGAGGCTCATTATCCGCAGGTGGAGGAGTTTTGAGGAACACAAATGGGGATGTTGTCTTCGCGTTTCACGAATTTTACGATGAGAGTTGTTCCAACATTCTGGAGGCGGAACTTCGCGCACTCTTAACAGGTCTCAAACTCTGCTTTGAAAATGGTTATCTGTTCAAGTTCAACATATGGGCAGAGCTCGACTCTAAAGTTGGTATACAATGCGTGGAGGGTCGTCCAGACAAATCATTGTCCGTTGAATTTCTTCATATTTTGGACGAGATAAAATTTTTGTGTCATCGATTTCCAGTCAGTCTTACCCACATTTATCGAGAAGGAAATAGCGCGGCAGATCACATGGCTTCACAAGGTTTCTACACTAAAGATTACAAAGTTTTGGGACCTAGAGAACTTGACGATCTCGTTCTTGCAATTGTCATTCGTGAACGTTCCAATTTTTTATATGTTAGGCATTGAAATCTTTTGATTCTTTTGTAAATAGTCTGAGAAAGTACAACTGTCTTGTTGTTTGTAATTTGTATCACAGATGTTCATTTAATAAAATGTTTTTGTTTCACCAGAATTTCATTTTTTGTATCACTTTTATTATTGCATTCTGTGGATTACTCCTTTCTATTTATGGGAATTCTATGATAGTTGAGAGGCTTGAGTATGTTGTGTCTACGAAGGCGGAACCAGTGAAACTTGGTTGCAGGTTCCTCGTGGTTAAAGTGTTGTTGGGAGGCTTTCAGTTCTCTGTATCTATTTGCTTTGACTGATCTTGTGTGCAATTTAATGGTCTTCATTTCTCCTTTCATCAAGATATACAACCTAGTTTGGGCTTCTTTTGTTGGTGGAAGTCAGTACTCGAGATTGCTATTCTAAGGATTTAAGTAACATGCAGTTTGGACTTCTCTTGCTAGTGGCATATTCTATTTTCAACAGTCCAATGGATTGTGCAACTCTCCCCAACTCTCATTGGACTAGTGTATGGTCTCAGTACGAATTGCATTCTCAATTGTCTATAAAATGATTCATGCTTTGTGAGTACAAAATTATTAGTTCTTGTGGAAGTTCAGATCCTCTGTTTTGTAATTTAAAGTTTCGAGATTATATGCATATAGACATACAGATGCACTATGCAGAATAATTTTGAAATGTTATCTTATTAGTTCTTAGTAATGTTTTGTTGATTGAGAACAAAATATGATGTGTAGTTTCTTGTTTGCAGAATTGTGCTTATGTTTCTGTCGGCCCTTTGGTTTTGTTGTTAAATATTCTAACTAACCCACTAAGAATTTGATCATGACTACACATATTTAGAACTATTTTTGGGGGGCCCAACGCAATTGCTAGGATCAGATATGCAGTGGTTGAACTGTTTTTTGCTGTCAGGTAGCTGCCAAAAAATTACACATTGTTTATTTTTCTGTTGTGAATCTTTATGTCATGTCACCTTTCTGATACTAGTATAATGTGTTGGCAGTAAGTGGAAATTTTCTTGCTCAATGGAGAGTGTAACCTATGCTTTATCATGCAGAGATTTCTTGGTGATTAAGCTTAAGTTGGAGAAAATCTTTGTTTGATGCTTCTTTTCCTTTGGTCCAAGAAGGAAGTAAAAACATTCTGCTGCAGGATTGGGGTTGGGACGAAGAGGTGCTGTCATTGGTGATATTTTATTTGAGAGAGATTTATCTGGTGTTAAGTTCTTTCCTCTCTACCTTCATTTCTGTAATTGAGCATATCAGAGTGATTTGTTGGCAGTTAAATGATCATAATGGTTGATTGAATGAAGTAATAAAGACATTGTGATGTACCTTCAATTTCCAGATGTTAGAATTCTGGAAGGATTTATCAGATTTCTGAATTTCCATGTTTTCTTCAAAGTTCCATATTTGATATCTGAAGTAATGGTCTCAGGTCTGTTGCAGTTCGTTAAATGATCAATCAATTATATCTGAACTTGAATATGGCCTCTCCTCAATTCCTCACCCAACTTTTGCTTTCTGAGGTCGGTGTAATGGATGGGATGACTGTCCATCCATAGCTCATAAGGTATTGGTGGATATTCAGTACTAAATGAGCCTCTATTAGTCATTCTAAGATTGTGTGATGCCATTTGTAATTTCTCATTGTCGATAACTCCCTTCTATTCATAGTGTTGGTGGAGGCTGCAGGATGATGATATCTTACTGAGCAGCTGCAACAGTTCATAGCTAACATAAATTCATGACCGAGGCTTGAATCTGATGGGGGCTTTCTGTGTATATCGTTGCATTTGTGGCTGTTGAATTTATTTTTTCTTCATTTGCAGCCTGGCCTTGTCTGCGCAAGAATCAGTTTGTGGATTTTAAGACAAACGGCCCACCACACTAAATTCATCCTAAACTCCAAGATCAATCTAAAAGGCTTACATTCATCATATTTGCTCTTCAATTTCGACATCTTCACATCAAAATTGCAAGGTACAAGGCTTAATCTCCTCAATTAGGGCAAGAGTCATGGACTGAATTGAGGAGTTGCGCAAATTAGGCTTGGTTTAATTTATTTATTATTTTTTTGTTGGATTGATGTAATTTATGCTTGTTTTCAAAATTTGGTTTTATTTATTCACTTTTCCCTCTTCGATTTGGAGGTGTACACAGGGTGTTCGTAAAAATGACAAAGAAAAGCTCTAGTGTTTGAATTTGCTCTAGCTTTCGTAGATGCAATTGGTAGTACTTCTGACATAGCTCGAAACCACCCTTGCTATAGATCTCTTTGTTCTTAAATAGAAACATGCTCTTATTAGCGTCTTGATTGTGTTCTTGTTCTTGATCCTTACTACATAGTGAGCAAAACCCAGATATTTCCCACCATTACAAGCTGTCCAACTTCAACACAAGACAAAATTCATAGCCAAAAAACCTCAATTACTGTAATATGAAACTCTACATTAATTTCACAATATGGACAAAATATATTGCCATTGGTGGGTAATGACTGATAATTATTGTAAATTTATGATATGAAACTCTACATTAATTTCTCAACACTTCATTTTTTATATTAAGGCCACATTTATTTTAATTTAACTCAAAGTCAAACAATTAATATTAAACATATTTTTCATGGCTCCCACAGCTTTTCAACCACACATTTCAAAAACTTCTATCAGAATCTACTAAAAATCTAATTTTAATTCCCACTAAAAGACAATAAATAAAGACGCAAGTTAATGATATCTTCCAATCAAAACAGTCAAACAATCGAGTGATTTGAACATTTTTATTAATGGAAATGGATCTTAAAGTCCTTGTTATTTTTATCTACAACAGTTCATTAAACAAATTCTTGATCTGCTAGAATTATATCTATCTACGTTACATAATCTTTGTATGGCTTTCAACCTTACGAATTTAATTATTTTAACACCGAAGTATTAATTATGGTAAGTCTCATTTTGAAGATAAAAATTAATTAATTAATTCGCTTATTTTAATTAATTAATAATTAACTACTTAAGTTCTTCTACATTTAATTAAACCTGAAACTGAAACTTAAATTAATTCGCTTATCAATCACGCGGAATTAAAAAAATTAAACACCACAATGGACAGACCAGATTTAAAGTAAATTTATGGTAAGTCTCAATTTGAAGATAAAAATTAACGTTGGAAATCTGATTTTTCTTCCAGTAACGGTTATAAAAAGTCAGCACTTTCCATCCGAGGATTCATTCAAAATTTTATTTCCTTTTTCTGTACTTTCCTTTCCTTTCCTTCCCGAGATTGATTCACAAATTATTTCCGCTTCTATATAAGGCAGTATCCTCTCTTCTCTTCTCCTCAACAATTTCATATTTTCTTTACAATCCGCTCCTAAATCAGTTTTCCATAATTCAAGAATTTCTTGCTATGGCGTACGTGTATCAGCCAATCCCACCATTCTATTTCGTCCTTAATTTCACTCACTCTGCAGATACCACAGTAAGGCGACCAGACTACCGGGTTGCTTCTTACTTCAATGGACAAGGCAGCAATTTCCAGTTTCTTTCATCTTACGGGCATGTTCCTCGACGATCCAGGGCGCATGTTCAAGAAAACTACAGGCACTTGAATCGAACATGGCGAGGTTCGTATGATGGTGTCGAAGTATGGGATGCGTCTGATTTGTCAAATTCGTCTGCCAACATCTCTCAAGATCATCGGGTCCAGACCAATTTCTCCCAATTGTCAAATTCGTCTGCCAACATCTCTCAAGATCATCGGGTCCAGACCAATTTCTCCCAAGAAACTATTCTACGACATTTGAAAACAAGAATGTTCGCTACTTCGGAAGAGGCAGAAGCCACAAACGAAGGGCCTGAAATCTGTGTGGTGTGCCAATGCGAATACGGAGACCATGAGAGCATTGGACGCCTTCGATGTGGACATGAATACCATGTCGATTGCATTACGAGGTGGTTGTGTCAGAAGAACGTCTGTCCCATCTGCAAAGCCACCGCAATACCAAGAAGGGAAGCAGCAGCTCGTGTATAGAAATCAAGAAGAAGCTGCAGCAACTGTACTAAAATTTTGTTCTATAGTTGTTATTTGTTCTTTAGATGTACAATGTACAATATCTTTTTGGAATTTTAACTGTCATACCTCTAATAGAAGTGTATTTTCCTGTTTTTTTCCGTTACTTTTGCCCTTTGGTTACGTCGTTGCATATTCAATAATTTGGTGTTTCTTAAATTATTTTTAGAAACATAACAGACATCAACAAGTGTCATGTAGCTCTGCACAACTAATTGTTTGGACATATTTAGAATCCATTGAGTTGTATTAGTTAGCGTCGAGTGATGCTTGCAAATTCGGAATGAAATCTTGTATAAGTTTGGACAAAATTTCCCTGACTGGAGAAAAGTCGAAAGCTATCAAAGTGGGAGATCCTTTGTCTGTTCAGTGGTGTCTTCATCTGAAGATGCACCAGCTTGAGATTTTTACTGGTATTATTTGTTATTTTCTGCTGTATGGTAGAATAATAAGCTCTCTGTTAACTTGTTCATCATGAATCTTCGATAGCATTAGAGTAGACCGTAGAAAAAGAGCTCGAGTTCAAATCTCGTCACCAATTATGCACATATCATAGCTTGGGAATTGAGATTCATGGGTTGAAGATTACATTTCATACAACAAGAGCTTAAGTTTTTAAATGTAAAGTAGAACTTTTAATTGCACCTTTTACTTTCCATTTGACTCCAATAATTAATTAAGATAACATTACTATAAAGTATGGAAATGCGTCCAGAAGTCTTTTATCTTTAAACAATGAAAGCGAAAGAAATTTATGTTGAAATTAAAATGTGAAAAACCCAGTTGTCCAAATACCAAATTCTGATTGAACTGGGAAGGAGGCAAGGAGCTACAAAATTCAGAAATCTGAGGGTGAGCATTTGATAATGGAAAAACTAAGGGCAATACTTTTTGCCATTCTCTTCCACTTTGTTAAGGGTATTTGTGTCTATTGTTGTTGGGCCACCCTACTTGTACCGGTAGGGGTTCGGTAAACCCCCTACTAGCACAAACAGCTTTATTCATTGTTGTTATACAGCATTATTATAATAAATTATTGTCGTCGTCGTCGTCGTCCTCCTTATTATTATTAGTAATAAATTTTAATTATGTAATCAATAATAATTAAGAAATAAATTAAAATAAGTATCAAGAAGTTTTAAAATGTAATAAACACGATCACTCTCAAGAATTCCTTGCTCATTAGAAGTGAATTAATTGATCATTTGTGTGATAAATATATGAATTTCGAGAATTAAATTACAACATTAATTCGACTTCGTAATATCACGATATCAAGTTTCGAAACATGTTGCAATATTTTTTAATAACACGATTTCACATTTTCTTAATTGTGATATTTCTGTACTACATCTTTTAAATTTATTAATGAATTTAATATTTTCATTAATTTAGAGTAATTATTTAATTATTTATTTAGGTTGTAAAAAAATAAATAAATTGTTAAGAATGAAAAAACAAATAAAGAAAATTATTAAATAATGAGTTAAAGATGATTTTAAGTTTACCTTAAATTTTAATGCAAGATTGGAGATGACCTAACTACTATGTAAAAGCCTAAAGATGTGCATCTGTGAAGAAATATGTTCTCTCTTTAACAAATAATCAAAATAATGTGTGTTGGATGAATTTTCACAAAAAATAATAATAATAATAATAATAATAATAACATTCCAAAACTTCAGCATGTCGATTCCTTGAAAAATGTGAAAGTTAGACATTAGAATCAAGCAAGCATAGTCCTTACACATTTATCGAGTTCAAAAGGAAGAACAAAAGTATTTCACCAAATTCCGATTCCACACCAAAACGCCATTCTCCTTAAATTATTCTGTGGGATTGTGCAATTGAATAGGCCTACAAAACCAGCATTCTGCACATTTGTTCAAAAAACTCCAGCATACGCAGGCTGCTTCCCTGGATACCCTTCTAAGCCTTCTCGGACTTGGCCTCTTTTCTGTCATCTCTACTTCTTGACGACCCATTACCTGAAGAAGTTCCAATGCGGTAGCTGCTGAGTCCACAGCTCCAAGTAACCTTTCAGAGCATCCAAGAAATCAATGGTAGCTTAAACAAAGACTCACTCATTACTTGTGGAACTTGCAAACAAGAAAATTTAGAATGGTAGCTTTTCTCGACCATCACTACTTTCCTCCTGCATTTCTAGTAAATCTAGGAAAACAGTAGTCCTAAAAATATTTATATGATCTTTGCCATGTTAATCTAATTGTTGATTCTAGTAACATTTGGCCCGTACAGGCAAATGTACTGAATAGTGAATTCTATGACTGTATGTCAAAAAGCAAGTTCAAGAAAATTTAAAGAAAACATAACATAGAACTGAACTAAACAGATCGTGGGGATTTTCTTTTAATGTAATTAAATGAATATTTCGCTTCGCTGCTTATACCAATAGGTAATATCAAATAATTTACATTAATACTTTTAACCGATCAAAAGTGCATCAATGAGACTGTCACGAGTTCTCTAAAATAGTTAACTCGAGCTATACCATTTTCCTATTTATTATTTTACGATTTTATCTTATAAATGGATTGACACAGATGGAATCACGAGTCTCTATTATTTATTAAAAAAAAAAAATTGACACAAGGTAATATGCAGAACTACCAAGAACACTTTCACCATTTTAAATATAACGTCATTTGAAATTAATANCACTTTGTTAAGGGTATTTGTGTCTATTGTTGTTGGGCCACCCTACTTGTACCGGTAGGGGTTCGGTAAACCCCCTACTAGCACAAACAGCTTTATTCATTGTTGTTATACAGCATTATTATAATAAATTATTGTCGTCGTCGTCGTCGTCCTCCTTATTATTATTAGTAATAAATTTTAATTATGTAATCAATAATAATTAAGAAATAAATTAAAATAAGTATCAAGAAGTTTTAAAATGTAATAAACACGATCACTCTCAAGAATTCCTTGCTCATTAGAAGTGAATTAATTGATCATTTGTGTGATAAATATATGAATTTCGAGAATTAAATTACAACATTAATTCGACTTCGTAATATCACGATATCAAGTTTCGAAACATGTTGCAATATTTTTTAATAACACGATTTCACATTTTCTTAATTGTGATATTTCTGTACTACATCTTTTAAATTTATTAATGAATTTAATATTTTCATTAATTTAGAGTAATTATTTAATTATTTATTTAGGTTGTAAAAAAATAAATAAATTGTTAAGAATGAAAAAACAAATAAAGAAAATTATTAAATAATGAGTTAAAGATGATTTTAAGTTTACCTTAAATTTTAATGCAAGATTGGAGATGACCTAACTACTATGTAAAAGCCTAAAGATGTGCATCTGTGAAGAAATATGTTCTCTCTTTAACAAATAATCAAAATAATGTGTGTTGGATGAATTTTCACAAAAAATAATAATAATAATAATAATAATAATAACATTCCAAAACTTGAGCATGTCGATTCCTTGAAAAATGTGAAAGTTAGACATTAGAATCAAGCAAACATAGTCCTTACACATTTATCGAGTTCAAAAGGAAGAACAAAAGTATTTCACCAAATTCCGATTCCACACCAAAACGCCATTCTCCTTAAATTATTCTGTGGGATTGTGCAATTGAATAGGCCTACAAAACCAGCATTCTGCACATTTGTTCAAAAAACTCCAGCATACGCAGGCTGCTTCCCTGGATACCCTTCTAAGCCTTCTCGGACTTGGCCTCTTTTCTGTCATCTCTACTTCTTGACGACCCATTACCTGAAGAAGTTCCAATGCGGTAGCTGCTGAGTCCACAGCTCCAAGTAACCTTTCAGAGCATCCAAGAAATCAATGGTAGCTTAAACAAAGACTCACTCATTACTTATGGAACTTGCAAACAAGAAAATTTAGAATGGTAGCTTTTCTCGACCATCACTAGAATGGTAGCTTTTCTCGACCATCACTACTTTCCTCCTGCATTTCTAGTAAATCTAGGAAAACAGTAGTCCTAAAAATATTTATATGATCTTTGCCATGTTGATCTAATTATTGATTCTAGTAACATTTGGCCTGTATACTGAATTCTATGACTGTATGTCAAAAAAAAGCAAGTTCAAGAAAATTTAAAGAAAACATAACATAGAACTGAACTAAACAGATCGTGGGGATTTTCTTTTACGTAAATTTAATGTAATTAAATGAATATTTTGCTTCGCTGCTTATACCAATAGGTAATATCAAATAATTTACATTAATACTTTTAACCGATCAAAAGTGCATCAATGAGACTGCCACGAGTTCTCTGAAATAGCTAACTCGAGCTATACCATTTTCCTATTTATTATTTTACGATTTTATCTTATAAATGGATTGACACAGATGGAATCACGAGTCTCTATTATTAAAAAAAAAAATTTGACACAAAAGGTAATATGCAGAACTACCAAGAACACTTTCACCATTTTATATATAACGTCATTTGAAATTAATATATTCACAATGTCGCATCTTAACAGTTTAATTGACTTTCATGGATATCAAGAACATGGTTCGTTAGAAGTTCTCATTCCCCTTACCAGTGAGCAGCTAGTTAAAATTAATAAAAATAATAAGTCACTTATTGCAAAGCAAGAAACAGATTACTGGTAAATAATAGGGAAAGTAAAAATTACTCTTTATAGACAGCAGACCAAAAATGGTTCGTGCAACCTGCCAAATGGAGAGTTCATTTTCCATTCCACTGCACAAGTTGTATGGCCAGCCAACACAGCTCATCGGACCAACTGCTAAAAATAAGGTGAAATCCACAAGCTGTCAAGGGAATGGAAAACAATATTATTATGCTAGCTCCAAATCACACAATTCTCCGAAGACAGCAGTTTGTAGACTCCTTTCTATACCCAAACTACAAGAGTAAAGCCTGCAACACTTTCAATGTGATTAATATTCCCACCAAAGTTGATGATTGACACGACCACTACCAGCAACAAGAGAAAAGATGCACACAATCAGAAAGAGTTTTGAGAGTAATGGCAACCTAATAATAGGCAGAAAAATCACAAAAGCAAAGATAATAAAAAACACTAAGATCCCATCAGTTGACTCAAACCCTCCTCCTTTCCCGGGCTTGGGACCGGCTGTGTCGTATGCAACACAGGCGGAGTTAAAAGAGTCTTCTACTACATAAAACCAAAACAGACACACAATGAAACAACTTTAAAATGCCGTATAGTATGCATCAAATCCAAGAACATCTTGCCATTTTATAAATATTGTCTTCGTTCCCTTCAAAATTTGACTGACCAACAAGCAGAGAATTGTGCAAAGAAGCAAATGTTACGAAATATTGAGAGACAAAATGTGAATTAGAGAAGTACTGGTAAAATGAGCTTTCTAGTTCCAAGTATTAACTTATATTTCTCTACCAATTCCTCATTTTATGGGCAAGCCAGTAGTGGAATTATGCAGAAGTTTTGACTAGGAACCAAATATGCAAGCGGGAAATAGAATTATTTATGATCATTTTGCGTATCTACATACTCCACACCTTCAATCTACTTTGATCCTAAGGATAAAAATAAACAGTTTGTAACAACTAAGGGTGACTGAAGAGACTTGAGAGGGTATGAGGCAAATTTAGAGTAACAGCCAGATGGAAAAAATATTGCTCGCTGAATATGCCTCTCGTCACCTTGTATTTATTACCTTCGGTCCATCTGTCAAACAATACTTGACTGTGCTGGGAACTGTGGATTAAAGTGCGAGGGAGCTCCTTCGAACTTGCAAGTCAGAACCATACTGAGCATATCTTGTCATAGGTGTTCATTGTAATTAGCAGGCTGATAGTGCACGTGCTTGTAAATTTCTGACACTAGATATTTCCAAAGCTGATCGCAGCTTCCTCTTGGATAAGGAAGCTGAAGACGTGTTCATTTTGCATTCTTAAACCCAACCTCAAATGACCCCCATGTACTCAGGTACAACACAAGGAAAGACACATTGACAAATATGAAATATTCCATCAAGGGTACAAACAAGGTAGAAGAAAAATTTGAATTCAACAGGCACCGCTGAAAAATAAATACCGAAAGCCCCAATAAGATTCAAGCCTCCTACACTTCGTGTGCAGCATCTGTGAAAGATATACAGCTTAGAGCTGGACTCCAGCTACAAGGATACCCCTAAGAGTGGCTGCCAACAGTTCATAGCTAACCTAAATTCAACTCCATAATATATCAGATGACAAGGTAACAGAAAGTTGATCAGTTATCTGTTGGCTGAAAAGGAGTCCCAACATTACCTTAAATATGAGCACCTTGGTTATACTTGGAATTGTGAGACAGCAAAGCAACACCACATGTTAACCACATGTAGCAAACCCCAAAAATTTCATAACTAATCCATATTATTATATGAACTGGAGGAGAAATGTGGCTCCAAAAGCAAACACTACAGAGAAGAGGATCTGAACACGTGCTCAAATGGAACTGATGAAATCAACTGATGAAATTAACTGTGACAAGGAACACTATTCAAATTAACTGTGACAAGGAAGTTCGTAGGTAAATAATACAAATCAAATAAGTTGAAAGAGAGATTCTGTAACTGAATGGTTATTGTCTTACTGCCGTCAACAACAAATAAAGAACCAAATCCAAGCTGATCAATCTATAGATATGTGCAATAGCCTTTTCAAATATAGCCCGAAATTCATCAATATAACCTCAATTTGATGCTTATAAACAAGGAATCAACCACATGCAAAATTATGAACAGTTATTTGAAAGTCAACTGCATAAAGTAATGTGCACAGGATCACAGCGAGGAAGGGTGGTCTAACTAACCAGAGCAGAAAAATCTACAAACTTCACAATCATGCAAGATAAAGAACCCAAGAGTTGCAACAGGATTCCAAGAAAATTAATCAAAACTTTGAACAGAAAACATCCAGGAAGGAATTTCAACTCACGAATATCACCATGAAGCCTTACAGAACTGCAAATTCAATCACGAAAGGAAGAGATGCAGTGTCAATCACACTATTAAAAATAGGATATGCCACAAGCAAAAGAAGGCAATCTGCCTTCTTCAAAATCCTTAAGAACCATAAATCTCCAGTGCTGCGTTTCAGAAGCATCTTTTTTAAAAACAATCGGACTTGGTTGTATATCTTCAACAAAGATGAAATGAAGAACCATTAATAAATTGCAAAAAAGATCAGCAGACTTGATACAGAGAACCTGCAACCAACTTTCAGTTGTCACCCTTGGAAGACACGTCATCCAGCGGCTAGCCAACACCACCTTCACAGGTTACCACCAACTTAAAGAAAAGGAAAAAGGATCATCAAATTAGGGAGCCTGCAACCAAGTTTCGCTAGTTCAGCCTCAGTAGAGACACAAGACACCAACCTCACAACTACACCATCACAGAATACCCATTAACTGAAAGGAGTTGTTTCCAACGTGAAGTTACAAAATCCAATTATGACTAACAGTTTTTAGCCACAAGACACCAACCTCACAACTACACCATCACAGAATACCCATTAACTGAAAGGAGTTGTTTCCAACGTGAAGTTACAAAATCCAATTATGACTTAACAGTTTTTAGCGAACAAGTCACCTGCATAAAGTGGTGCTCAATCTTGGATGATAGATGCTCATTTAATGCAGTCTCTATCAAGAATTTTATGTCCACAAGAAAGAACAGTAAAGAGTAGAATGATATCCAGCAGGAAAGAAAATATCTTAGGATCTCCATACATAGTAACTCAACCTGTATTCCCCTCAGTTCGGATTGGTTCTAACTTTATCCCCGACAGCCATCTAAGATAATTGCGCTGACATCAGAAGGCAAAAGGTGTGTGAACAAATGAGGAGCACTTCAAATTAATAAACATCATATATCTACTAGATTTTGATCATTCAACCAAACTGCAAAAGTACCCGAGGCTTGGTCCATTTCTTCAGATATCTAAACTCCACGGTGTTTTACCACGGAACTTCCAAGAAAATGAAAAAAATCAGAATCTGATAAATCCTCCCATATTTCTAACATCTTGAAATTGAAGGTAAAAAACAACACGTCTTTTATTTGGAGCCTTCATTTTTACTTCATTCATCCAACCTTTAGATCATTTAACAATTAACTATCATTCTGATATCTCAGTTACATAAATGAAGGTAGAGATGAAAGAACTTCAACTTCCTAGCAGCAGGTGGCACAGATCTAGCAACGCTGAAGGGAAAGGTCACATAAAACATCAGAGCATGACAGCAGCAAAGTGACATGAAGTCTTTCTAGCTTAGCTTTAACTGATTGCACTGAATTATAGTAACGCATAGAAGTGCATAACCTCAATAATCCACTCTGATATCCTTACACCTGGATTTTATATCTAGATCCTATATAGAACAAACCCACGTAAGTTCACGACAAACTAATCATAAATCAATAACTATATTTATAATAATAAGATAATTTTCTTAATCAAAAATATCAACAAATTTCTTTCAAGATTCAAAAAAAATAAATAATAATAATAAAATTAAAATGGACCTTTCATTGGATAGATATACAAAAAAAGAAAAATTAAAACCTTAATGTATATATACGAATCAGTTACTCGAAAATCTTCATCTGAATATTAAGATTACATTAACCAAATCCAAGGCTTGTGAATAAGGATGACCAGCCAGTTGAAAATAGGGTTATAGTAATTGCCGCAATAGATTACACAGCATTACCGCTTCACGCCTCTGAACCGTCAATTTTTTTTTCACCATAATCATGAATTATGGTAGCTAATAAGGGATTTTGCTACTTGTACATAAAAAATGTACATATTGGAATACATAATATGATGTGAAAGGAAAAATTAAATGAAAAGGTTGATTGTGTTTTAACGTGTCAAATGATAGTACTACATGGCATTATGTTATTCATTATGTAAATCTTGATATATGATACTGAATAGACAGCTCGAATTTCAGTGTCAAAACATATTCCATAATCATGAATTATGGTAACTAACAAATAGATTGAAGATCTGATCGAGCCCATCCACATAGATTGAAGATCTAAAGAGTCCGCTGTATCTTTCTTTTGACTATTATATTGGAAAATGATGGAATGACTTCCCGACACAAAACCCAAGATTGAGATCTGTGGGTTAATACTATAAAGGAGTTTCCATCTCTTTTCAGTCACATTTTTTTTTAGTTGAATGTATATACAAATTGAAGCAACAGTCTAAAGAGCCCAACGTCTGATTCTGGTAAGAAAGGATTTGTGTGCAGTACAGGAAATTACCATGCAGTCAAATCAATTTTTTCTTTGAGCATATCAGTACCTTAGCATGGAACTTATCAACTGGGGACCTATCTTTATAACTGAACATCCTAGAAGACCCCAAGGAACTGTCATTGGGCAATATTGGAAATCCCTGTGCAGTACATACCAGACTTTAATAAAGAGGACAACTCATGATAACTAAAACTATTGATAATTCCAAACAGATGGACAGTATTGAGGGAGCTGTCTTTATAAAGAGCATGTTGTTTTCATCCATCAACAAGAATAACCCTGAAGAGAAGTAAGTTCCAGTGAATTCTTTCCTTTCAAGTTGACCTACTAGTATCGAGGGAGCTTAGTCATTATAAAGAGTGTTGTTTTCATCCATCCAACAAGAAGAACCCTGAAGAGAAGAGAAGTTCCTGTGAATTCTTTCCTTTCAAGTTGAAGGTCAAGAAAGGCAGAGAGAACTACCAAATTCATAAACCAACACACACAAACTTAAAACCTTGTTAGTTACCTAATCCATGTGTCATCCTCTCCCTGTCAAATCTATCTATCTGGACACGGAGAAACATCAAAAACCTAAGGCATTTTATACTAGACTAAAAAAGTCCAGATTCCATTTCATGTAGATCAAAGACAGATTTCAAATCACCAATGCCAATGTAGAAGCAGTAAACAACAAAATAGTTTCCCTTCAGACAGTTCAGACCTCGTAAACTGACACTCCACATAATCTCCCCCAATGCACACACTAAAACTAATGAACCAGAAATGAACAAAGAAAAGAGAAGAATTTTATACCCTTTCTTCCACAAGTATCGAATATTATTTGACCGAAGGATTTCCAGCTGTGGATAAAAAAGCACCAATGAAAACCAGATTCTGTACCAATCCGAAGTGAAAATCATATATTCCAAGAAACTCTCAAAATATATCATTAAAAACAAACCACAACAAAAAATTAACAGTACTGGCTTTCCCCACCATTCTGAAAACCACTTGACTGTAAATTCCTGAACCGCCCCAATAAGTTCACATGAATTCCTTTCTTTCAAGTTGAAGGCCTTGTCTACATGGGTAGGGAGGACAAAATGTAGGTAAAAAGACCAAAAAATTCATAAATCAACAGCACACATAAACTTAGCACCTTATCAGTTACATGTCATCCTCTTCCGGTCAAATCTATCAGCGAGTGGAGAAGCACATCAGAGAACCTTAAGTGTTTTATATAAGAGACTTGAAACTAGATTCCATTTCATGTTAGAGCAAAGACTAAGAAAGATTCCAATTTACCAATGCATATGTAGCTGCAGTGAACAACGAATAAGTTCCCCTTAACATGGCCTCGGTCTTTGTAAACTGATCAAACTGTGAACTCCCCCAATACACAACTGAGACTGATGAACAAGAAATGAGCGAAGGAAAAGAAAGGAAAATCTTACCCCTTTATTCTGTAAATACCAATTTTTATTTGACCAAAAGGATTTCCAGCTGTGGATGAAGCACTAAAGGAAACCAGATTCTGTACCAATATGTAAGTGAAGATTATATTCCAATCAACTCACAGAAACCTCATTTAAAACAAACCACAGCAAACAATTAATGGCATTGTTTTCCCCACCATCAACCACTTAAGACTGCAAATTCCTAAAAGAGCAAAGCAATGTATAAAAATACCAAAGGAAGCCTTTTGTAGGGATCAAATAACAAAAATGGTACCATAGGACTAAAACTTCATTCTTAGGTTAGGCTCTTAGCAAAACAGATCAGAGGAGTGGGTTCCAAATCACCACAACCTGTAACACCACTATACACTAAACAAGACTTAATTTGCCAATCAGAGTCAAGGTCATGTGCATATTGAAATTAATCTATGTAGATTCAATATGCAAAAATTTGAGTCCGCCGTCTTCACATCTTATAATGACTGAAAACTGAACAACTCAACCTAAAAAAAATTGAATCTGAATCAGAGAAAATAAATAAACAAGGATAAAAATCTAATTATATTATATAGTGAAAAGAGTCGAGCGTGAACAGGTTAACAGGACAGAATGCCATCATCTTAAAGTAGACAACAAATGCTACTATCACTGCAGATCAAAAACATGATGTGAAAATTTCGTGCACCTTCTCCATATGGTGTCACTGTCCACCAAAATATTATCTGCGAATACCTAAAATTATTTGGAAATATAAGAGTACAACTTAAATATGGTGTGAAAATATTATCCTAAACAAACCACAGGAAATGATTATTTAGCTTCAGAACTGCCTTTCACTACGAACACTAAGCATAAACAGTAGAAGTATTTGGAATAGATGGTCTAACCAAGTGAAACATATAATTCTGACTGTCGACCTCGTCTCATAGTAGTACACCTTCAGAAACAAGATACATACATGGAAAACTGACAAAGCACGCGCAGAATTGTGAATATTCTTATCCATTAATAAATGCAGAAATGCAGGTAAAATTTGAGTTCAAGGAAAGACAAAATGAACTTCATATAAACAAGCAGGTGCAAAAAATCCCCCCCATTATCCTGCAATTTCAATTCTACAGAAGTTGCAGAAGGTTGAACTGCCGCCACCTACAAATGTAAAGTAGTACTCTACAGACGTAGAGGAGAAAATGGAAATATAGAAAGAAACATCATATCCAACTATAAAGGGTGATTACTCAAAAAAGGGCAATGGATCAGTATAAATTAGAAATATGGTAACATTGAAACCCAATGTTTAAAAATAGTAGGAAAGAATGTTATGAAAACAAGTTATTGCACCTAAAGAAATCTCTGATATTAACGTGTTCCTTAGGAGAGTTCAAGATTGATTCAATCTAGCCAAGAGTTCTGTTCAGTCTTTGACACCCGATCTAGTAGGTACCCATCTGTATCAAAGGGTTATAGAAAAAGATGAGTACTTTCAACCAACCAAATCAAGTCCATGAAAGTAGCAGCTGAAGTTTCCAAAACAGCCAACAAAAGCTTTGAAAGATCGGATGGTCACCACAGCAATTTTAATAAGCAGTTCTGCAGACAGAAAGGGCAAAAAAGACCAGAAGGAATGCAGGAAGCTGAAAAGAGGGGGAAAAATCAAATGGAGTAAGAAATGATGGTAAAAGGATAGAAACTACATATAAATTGATGGCACCCTTAGACCCAATTGTTTCCCTATCACATATTATTCTCTTCGTGTCGAATCTGCCTGCACGTGAAAAAAATCAAAGAAACTTTAAGGCATTTTATGTGACAAAACAGAAAAAAAGTCCTACGATTAAATTTATCTAGAGAACATTCTGGGAAAGGTTACAAATCACCATCATAAGCGTGGCTGCAGTAAACAACGAATAGGCTTCCCTCTAGAACACCTTATAAAATAACCAATGTCCACCTGAACTCCCCCCAAACACAAGCTGAGACCGTTGAACAAGAAATCAACAAGTAAAACATTGGAAAATCTTACACCCATTTTTCATTAATATCCATCATCCTGACGACTTCCATCAGCGGATGAAGAATCACATCAGAAAACTGTTTTCTCATTATAAGAGTGAAGATCATATTCCATGCAACTAATAGAACCTAGTTCAATATAACCACCGAAAACCATATAAAGATATTGCTTCACCACCACCAACCTCAAAACCACTTGGTGCAATTCCTGAGGACCAAAGAAATTCACACACACCAAAGAAAGCCTTTTGTATGGGTCAAATAAGAAAAAATAAAAACCCAAAATCACAAAAGTAGGTTCCACTTCACCACCACACGTAACACCACTTTCCAATAAACAACAATTCACACCCGAATTTTCTGATGGCAGTTGAAATCGCATGCACTTAAAACCAAATAAAGAGAATTCAGGTGCAAAAATTTGAGTCCAAACTCCTCCATGTCTTGATCGCTTAGAACACAAGTTGACCTATGACAATATCTGAACAAGAGGAAATAAAACCAAGGATAAAAATCCAGATGAGGTAAATAAAATTGAGCAGAAAGAGATTGATCCTACAAAAGGAGGGGAAACCAGCAGCTAAAACAACCCAAAAATCATAAAAAATCCGACTACAAATAATGAGTATCAAGAAAACTCAAGAATACCAGTTCCACACCTGGCAATAGCACCAAAACCCAATCCTTCTATATAGATTCTTGAAGTAACTGTCAGTGTATCTAGCTGGTATGGCCAACAAAAAAAAAAAACTGAACTGCCAAAAGTATGTAAGGAAGAAAGCCACAAAACGGACGGAAACCACTGAAAAATCCTCGTGAAGACCCTAGATTCAAACTAATTAGCATCAAGAAAATACCAGTTAGCAATGTCACCAAAAACTCATCCTTCCATAGCTTCTTGGAATTAATGTCAGTATATCTATTATTATCATCATCATCATATCAGGAAATCACAATTAGGATTCAATGGATAAATAAAAAATCCAAAGTCTCAGCAAAGCTACGAGAACCTATGCCAGAGATAAAAACACCATCAAACCTTCAAAAGTTCTTATTCACAACCCAGTAATAGAAATGAATAAAAAATTACCAAAAGCTTGTACTGCTACCAAAATACCAAAATCAGCATCTGCCGAACCAAAGAAGAAAAACGAATCATCAGAAAGACCAAGTTCGCATAATGAATATCAAGAAATAACCAGAAATCCAGATTCTTGGAATTATTGTCAGGATATCAAGAAATCACTATATACCTTCAAGTTAGGATTCCAATAATAAACCAAAAAAATCCCCCGTTTTTGTAGAAATATGAGAACTACTCAAAAGAGAAATCACAAGTTCTTATTCTCAATCCAGTAACTGGAATCAATATAAAATTATCAAAAGCTTGGACAACCACCAAAATACCAAAAGCAGCATCTGCCAAAGGCCCAAACCAAAAAAGAAAAACCAACAAAACGGAACGGGATGAACATAAAGACCAAGGTTCCAATGATGAGTATCAAGAAAATACAAGCAACCCAGATTCTTTAAATGATGGTCTCGGACCAGGAAATCACAACACCTTCAAGTTAGGATTCAAGGGATAAACGAAAAATCAAACTCGATCAAATCAGGGAAGAAAAACCCATGAAGAATCATCAGAAGAGTGTCAAGAAAGTACCAGAAACCCAGACTCTAAGAATGATTGTCAGTAACTCGATCATCGGACCAGGAAATCACAATATCTTCACGTTAGAAAACCAAAGTTCATTTTTGTAAGAATACGAGAGGAAAAAACCATCAAATCATCAAAAAATTGCCATTCTCGATCCCGAAACTGAAACCTAATATTAACAAACCAAGAAAGAACCCACAAAACGGAGGAAAACGGGATGGAACTGCCAAAGAATTACCAGAAAGATCCAAGCTTCAACTAATGAGCATCAAAAAAATACCATAAATCCAGGTTCTTGGACTGATTACCAGTATATCTATCATCAGACCAGGAAATCATAATATCTTCCCGTTAGAATTCAAGGGACGAACGAGAAAACCAAAGTTCTTCCAAAAATACGAGAATCAAGAAAATACCATAAACCCAGATTTTTGGAATGATTACCAGTACATCCGTCATCAGAACAGGAAATCATAATATCTTCGCGTTATAATTCAAGGGATGAACGAGAAAACCAAACTTCTTCCAAAAATACAAGAATCTACAAGGGGGAGGGAGAAAAACTCAATCCCACGATTCGTGCCATCGAATTTCCTATTCTCAATCAATGACACACGACCACCCAATAACATAAGCAACACCGAAAAATAATACCAACCCGAACCACGGGCTTCCTGATGATAGATGAACGAGGCTTGGCGATCCAATTTATAGATAATTAGAGGGGAAATAAACGGCTAGGATTAAGTTACCGCATTGATCTGAACGGTCAAACTTGCTTTACAAACCTTGTGGGACTCGGAAACTTCGTAAGTCGGTGAGTTTTAGGCAGATTGTCAGAGTCAACAAGGGTGGATGTTTATCATCCATTATTTTTTTTATTTTTTTTTTTTGTACCAAAGTATTCCAATTTAGTTAGACTAATTTTCTGGACCACTAACCACCGGCCCCTCAGTAACTGTCACGGGTTATGCCCAAGTTGACCGAGTATTTTTAATTTGACGAGTAATGCTTTATCATTCCAATTTAGTTGACGTTAATGTAGGATTAATGTGTGATTAAATGATACGTGAAATTAAATTTAGAGTTACTTAAATTAGGAATATAACTCTAATGGGGATAAATGACATTATTCTGAATTTTAGTATATTGATAAAAAAATAATAATTAATTAATTAATTATGAGTTAATAGTATGTAATATTTGAAATTGGAGCAGGCGGTTTAAAATCCAATTACAATTGAAAATATAGTCGTTATTGGGTCTCACTCGTCTAATAAAAGTCAACAATAACGACTAATTTTTCAATTTTAATCCGATTTTAATTTCTACCAAATACCCTCTTATTAGCTTCAAAAAGTATTTGTATTAGTTAATCAAATAATTGATTACTTCTTTCTTTCTTTGTTGCTGATAAATTAAATTCAAGTTATTATATAACTATGGAACACTTAGGTGTCCAATTTATGAGTCAAGTGAACGAAAAAATATTTCAAAAATAAAGTGTGACTTCAGATCTGTTATTTTTGTTATGGAAGAACATGTAATTTTTTGACATTATGTAATTTTTTATGGTGAATTTTGAGAACTTACACTGTAATTTCTTTAAAATTGTAAGTTACATTAAATGTTATTGTTATTACAATGTGTGGAATTTATTTAAAATTATAACGGAAAATTGTTATATCATCGTCTCACCATCAACAGTCACATTATCAACAAGAGAAAACTATATATACTATTGTTAGGGTGTGTGGGCCATATTATTTTGGAAGAATGTATTCTGGAATAGTAGATTGATGGAGAATGTGTGGTTGAAAAATAAGGAAAAATTATTGATATGATGGAAAATATTATTTTATTAAAGAATGTGTGGT
>CAIGRF010131649.1:0-12179 GCA_903798235.1 Fraxinus ornus | reverse complement strand
TTTTTTTTTTTTTTTTTCAAAAATCAAGAAAATGTGGAAAACCAATTCCATGGAAATTTTAGTCAATCAAACCTACAAAAAGGTGGAAATGAAATTTAATTTCCATTTTCCATGGTAAAGGTGGACAAATCAAATAGGGCCTTAGTTTCATTGTTAACTAGGGAAAAAAAAAAATTTAAAACCCAAATTAATTATGTGATTATGTTAGAAGAGTCGTGCTACTCTACCAGACCTGATAGATAGAGGTCTGGTAGAGCAGCTGTGTCATGGGGGGGTGGGTGATAAAACATTTGGGGGGAGTTTTTTAAAGGAGGTGGGTCCCGAGGACCCACCTCATGTGAGAAGAGTTGTTTTGCCAGGCCTGGCAAAAAGCATTAGCCATGTTAGAATTAGTTGAAATTAAAGTATAGTCAACAATCGAACTCTATGGGGGCGAATCATATATTACTTATTAATGATCCATCATCTTGTGAAATAAAAATCGCATAAACATACCCTTTTGGGGGTGATCGAGTTGGTGGAGCAGGTGAACGCGAAGATCGAAGGTTACGAATTCGAATCTCCTGCCAACACTTCCTCAGTCGAGCCCGTCACACCGGGTTTGCCTATTGCGGTTTATCTTTCCTGTATGGTTTGCGGACTACTGCACATGGGGCGAGGTTTACCCAGTGCGCACTCACGGGTAGCAGCTGCGGGTTTCTACGTAAAAAAAAAAATGGCAAAAACATTTTGGCTCCATGGTCGAGAATTGATTCTTTTAATTATTTAGTTGGTTTTGCCTTAACATTTTTTTAATTCATTTTCCTTTTTACATTAGTTTCTCTCTCTTTTCATTGTTTCAGGTTTGCACTCTTCCATTCTTTCATTCGAAGAGTCTTAATCTTGTCTACTTAGATCCAGAAATCGAAAGAACTCTCCATCAAAGACTTGCGTAAGAAAAGGAAGCAAGAGAAACCAAGATAACGAGATGGCAATTCATTAGTCTAATTACTCCTCCTAGAGCAGATCCTCCGGGTATTGTTCCATCGATTGGAAATCCACCCATTAACATTTATCGTGCAGCTGCGGTGCCCGAGGTTGAAATTGATGAAGATGATTTGCCTGTTGAGGACTTTAGAGAATCTTCCTATTGTTGAGAATCAATCGAGATCGTCTATCCTCCATTTGGGACACCAAATTTTCAGTTGAGACCTGATGCCATCTGTCTTTTTGTAAAATCCGCACTATAATCTTACATGCTTTCAGGGGATGTGTTGAAATTTCAAGTACAAGTGTAAACGATCAAACAATCAAGATGATATTTTTTTCCTCAAACTCTAAGGGCAGAGCTTGGGATTGGTCGGACTCATTTCATCCGAGTAGCACGACTTCATGGAACGAGTTGGTTTAGATATTCATATTGAAATACTTCTCTCCAGTGAAAATTGTCAAACTCAAACATGATATCTCTGTCTTTCATCAATCCGAGTTAGAAAACTTTCATGAAGGCTGGGAACATTTTAAGCAATTGTTTTGAAAGTGTGCCCAATGCATGGAATTACAGGGGGTTGCATATTCACTATTTCTACTCTGATTGATACCGTCAAGATGTTGAATCTTGACTTAGCATCCAATAGTTGTTCCAAAACAAGTCGATTTAGGAAGCCTATGACTTGTTCGAAACAATGAGCGAACAATATGCAATGTGATCAGAAAGAGGATCACAAAGAAAAATGGCTAGGAAACATAAGGTGGACATCAACACTCTTGTCCTTGTAAAATTGATTCCTTGACCAAGAAGCTAGATGAACTTAAACATGCTCAATCAATCAATATGATTCAAGCACCACCTCAAATATGTGAGACTTACAGAGAAAATCATGTCAATAGAATGTCCACTTGTCACCACTAACCTTTCATCAACGGAGGATGCTACTTATGCTCAAAACTTCCAACACCACCAAAACAGTCATGTTCATAGACATATAATCCGAGCTGGTGAAATCATCCTAGCTTCTCCTACACTAACACTCAACCAAAATCCACAAGGAAGACCACATGAGAATAAATGAGGATGGTAAGAGGCCTTTGCTTTCTTAGCACATCTAAAGTTGAAGTACCAAGAACATAATGAGATTGAGATTCAAAGTTGTTAGGTCCAAATTGTAATTGGCTAATTCCGTGTTCAAAATCATAGTTATTGAGTTATAATTAAAGTCAAAATAGCCGGGAGTTGGTAGTATAGATCTTGAAGGAATCAGAGACGGAACAAAGAGAAAAAATTGTCGTAAAACCGCATGTGGGACGCTGTTTGGCTCTCGAGCGTGTTTTTTTAGCAACCCGACCACTCTCTAGGTGTGACCCAAGAGCTCGAGTAATGGCTTACCGCTCCCTAGCTGCGATGAATGGAACTCAAGTGGTGGTCATACATACAAAAACCCTAGTTCGCGATTTCAACAATTTTTTCAATCCTATTTAATCTCAAACACTTGATATTATATACACCCAAGCCATTTTCTTTCCTTGTGTGGTTGAACAATTATTCATTCAAGAGAACACATTATTGAAATCAAGAACACAATTTAGAGGTCTTTTGATTCAACCACAAGATCAAAGCTTCATAATAATTCCTAAATATCTCTGTTACTTTGATTGAGCTATTAGTCATTCAAGAAAACATTTATAGAGATCAAACATCAATTTTATAATTCTATTGATTCAACCACAAGATCAAAACACAAAAGTTCTAAAGATCAAACACCAAAAACCTTTAATTTTTATAATAGGCCTTTAGAGTTCTGAAGTTGGAAGAGATAGTTTTAGTTCAAGTTATTTCAGAACGAGGTTCGTTCTTGGTGATCCATGTGGGGGAAAAGAAGTCTGGCGTTCTGGAAAGTGCAGGTTACATAATCGAAGAGGTTTTTCGGTGATTTACAAGTTGGGTAGTCAGAGTATATTAAAGTTAAGTTGTGTATGGACTAACAGTCAGTATCTTTTCTAGTGGATTGTTTGGCAAGATTTGCAGAGAGATTTCTGATCCATATGAAAAGTTCTTTAAGGGGTTTTCCTTTATTACCAAATTTGGTGTTACTTACTTTTTCACTTTTGATCTATTGATAAATGTATTTTATAAACTTATTCGGACCTTTAAATATAGATATTCCAAAGTTTTTTTTGACTAATTATGGCCCAATTCATTGTATAATTTGTTTATTAGGTGAAACTCGATGAATGAAAGAGGAATTGAAAGGAAGAATCGAAAATTGGCAAAAAAAATATGAAATCCAAAGTATGGAGACTAAATCGCAACATTTCAATATTTGATTTGGACCACAAAATGAAGATTAAAGATATTATGAGTTCAATTGGATGCAATTAGAAGTTAAACGACCGAATTGCAAAAGAAAAGGACTTAAAAGAACCAAGAATCGAATTCAGGGACCAAACATAGAGTTTGAAAGCTTGTATAACTGGACGACTGCCAACTTATAAATCCGGGCAACCACCTGACTTAAGAAATCAAAATAGTGGCTGAAAAATATGCTTGGGCGTCTACTCAAGCCAAATCTGGTAAACGTGATATGTTTTCCTTTTCTTCCAAGATTCTACGTGGAAACCATTTTCTTGCATGATTTTTAACCTAATTTCATCTCTATAAATACTAAACATGGGCAAATAATATCGTATACCTCTCAAACTTCACGTATACACCAATTATCATCATCAAAGGGAGGCGAATTCATAGTTTTTGTGAGGGAATTAAATGCAATTCCAAGATTTCATCAATTTGAAGATGCAACCTTTGATTATTGGGCAATAAAAGAAGGCACAATTGGAGATTCATCAAGGAATTATTGAAGAGATTCAAGATTTATCTTCATCTTCTCTCATTAATTAGAATTCGGGTATTGTTTTACAAATTAATTATGATTTCTTGTAATTTTGCAATGTTAGGCTAGAAATCTTGTTACTAAGGAAAAGATAAACTCTTATTATGAAGTGTGTAATATAAATTAAATATTTTGACGTCCTCTATCCATTATTTCTTGGTTGATTGTTAGTGTGCTAATACTTTTAATTGTTTGATCACCAATTGTATTCAATTGTTAATTTGATTGATTTCTAGATAAGCAATAGGATAAATAGCACTTTATAATAATCATTGTAAAGTACGATAGGGGATAGAGATATACGTCTATACTTTGCATAATCTTTATTGGTGTTCTTGCATTTTAATGCATGATTTCATGTTCAAATCTTTTATAGAAATATAGAAAGGTCATATGCAGGGATAAATTTATTTGACATCGATGGATGTTTTTAGTTAACTTAGGAACATTGATCAACAAGAATGAATACATGTTGTCATGATATTGATTTGAATTAAAGATGGATTAATAAGGGGTATTTGAAGTCTTAGTAATCATCTCTCATAGTTTTATAAAAATCTTCATAAACTCTCAATAAAATAGTTAGTCAGTTAGTAATTTAGCATTAATTCATCAAAAAAAAAAAATTTGCTATTCGATTAAGGTTAAGATTAATTGATCTAGATTAAATATATAGTTCTCGTGGGAATGATACTTTACTCATTACATTATTACTTGTTCACGATTTTGTACACTTGTGAAAAATCAAACAGATCATCTATATTGCATCATTGATACTTGGGGTTTAATTGGATATTAAACTTAATATTCTAGAAATAATAAATAAGTGACCTATTGTTTTTTATTGATTTCACATTATACACCTCTAGGTGTAGTTGGGTCTAAATGATTCGATCGATTACTATTATTTAGTAGTAATATATTTCAAAAGTATCAACGAAACCATGAAGGGACTCGAAAACCAAATGGTTCACATAGCCAAACTCCTCTCCGAAAGGAAGTAAGGGCAATAGCATACCGAAGTGAGTCTAAAGGAGCATGTACAAACCATCTCAACCAGAAGTGGACTTGAATTGCAAGAAATTAATGTGAAGAGAGAGGAAGCAACAAAGGAAAGAAAGCGAGTCAAACAAAGAGAAATAGGATTAAAATGTAACTCAGAAGAAATGATTGAACAAGATAAGGTAGCTACTCTACCAGCTGACGTTCTCCATAATTAAATTATAGTATTCTATTTTGGTACAGTTGTTGTCCTTGTTGAAGTCCAGAACAATCATTTCAACTTCGTGTTTCAATGTGAAGTTGTTGTACAGATGCCTTGCACATCATCTATTCTCCGCTCCATCGAAAAACTAGCTTACAGATTGAACTAGACCCTTTTTTTTGTAAAAAAAAAAAACGAATATTCAAGCCCTACTGTTGTGCATTCCCATGTCAAAGACCATAAACCCTAAGGATTAGCTACAATTTGTTATGTTTCTTTTGCATCAACAACAGACATAAATAAATTCTTTTAAAAGTAGACCCATCTCTTTCTAATTGTACCGTACTCATAGTATTAGTCCTCTTCAACTATTCACCACAATCCCATAAAATTTTGTATTGCTCTTCCACAATACCATTAACCACTTCTGCACATTTTGCTCTAGTCCTAAAGAACTGATATTTGGATATCTCATACATACAATCTTTTTTTTTAATGTTGTTTATTAAACTACTCATTGACATTTTGGGATCTAGCCTAGACTTCCGTACATATTTCTTTGCCAAGTACCTAGAATATCTATTCCACCATAACATAGTGCATGTACGTTCACTTTGAATGTGTTTATTCGTAAACTTTTATTTGGTTGCTGATAAGTATACAATTCTAATGGTCTATTTTCTTGGCATCTTACCCTCACTCTCTTTTCCTCATTCTTTACATAATTGATTTTTTTACGCCTTGAAAAACTAGACCCACAAAGGGCCCCAATTAGCCCACTTGGCAAATAGTTTGGATAATGCCTTACGTATTGGCATAGGGCAGCCCAGCCACATGCAGGTGAAACGATCCAGGTGTGGCCGACCTGCCTCTCCCATACAAAACACCTGGACAGACCCTTTTGTAGGCAAACCCCTTTGACAAACACCTGGGTGAGGCAGTGGCAAGATCTTGAATGGATTTCATACCATGTAAGTTGACAAGACAACTCATTGCCACTGCCACCACCGCCATCCTACTTGGTCAAATCTAAAGATACATGCTAGGATTTACGGACACAAAAATGGTAAAAGCATTTAAGGCCGAAATTGATTAATGTATATGACAAGAAAGGAAAGTCATTTGGATTAGACCACATGTACTATCATCCAATGGACTCAATTCATTTCGCCTAGGTATAAAAGCCCACACTTAGTGTCGTTGGGAGGTAATGCAAGTTTAGACTCTCAAGGTGATATTCTTGCTACACACATTTTTAGCTATTGACTCCCAAGCCAACCTCCTTTTTTACTGATTGGAGGCTCAAGTTCAAAGCTTTCCCATACCCTAAACAATTTCTCCAACTGACTTGACCATCGAGTACACGCAGCAAACTCCATCCCTTCCAGAGAAGGCCACATGTGGCTGACGGTTCATCCAAGGGTGTAGGAATTCAGTTTCTATGGACGTGAGAGGCCTTGGGATTTTTTGACCACATCCTTGATACATTTTTTGGGGTCAATAAATTGAAACCGTCTGTGAAAATCTTCGACTCCATAACCACAAACATCCTTGTTGTAAAAGCCATTTGAAATAAAGTCTTGGAAAAAGATTTGGTTCTTGAGGAAAAAACCACCGCAAAGAAGGAACATCTTAAACACTTACTTTTAGCTCAAAGTCAAATACTCACGATGAGTTCTAGTCACCATGGATCACAAAGTAGAAATAGGTAGCAAGAGGTCTTCTGCACAAATGTGAGTATACATCATCCCCATCATCAATACAGGCATGGCGGTACCACAACACGCCTAGCCAGAGAAGTAGGAGAAATGGCCACGAATAAGAGAAACATGGCCCAACATGACATTGCCATACAACAATTACTCATGCAGATACACCAACATGCAGGATATCATGCACCTCAACATGGAGTTTTTTCCCCAGGAGAATGAGAATGACACTACAGCATATCCCCAAGCGCATAAGAGGAACATCAACCTAGAGGAGAGGGAGGTGGAAGTAGGCACCTCCACTAACTACATTACAAGCCGACCCGGTGATAACATGCCGTAGGAGAAGAACTTTCTACCTGATTACACTCAAGAGCATGAACCTCAAAGGTCCAATAGTATTTTTGACCAAATCGAACCCTCAAGACCTAGAAATAGGTCCCTTCAACCACCATCTGTTCAAAGAGGACAAGGACAATACCATGACTATGAACCTCAGGGGATTCCACCTCCTCTTAGAAATAGACGGGAGAGAAGAGACGCGGCGAACTTGAGAAATCAAGTAGAAACATCATAACTCCCTCGTTATCAAACGGAGGAGAACGATTTTGATAGTCCCATCAGAGAAATTGATACCATCATAGGTGGTCTACACATAAGGGGAGAGTCTAGAAACATATAGAGAAATTATGCAAGGGAAGCGAAGGACTTATCTATGACAAGATACTTGATCAATGGCACTGACAGTGGAAATAGGATAGCCTTCATTTAAATTTATCACTTTATGGAGTTCCTCATCGTAGGCCACCGATCTACTTACCACGGAGTGTTGGGACGACCCCCTTGAAATTTTTGACTGAGAAAGGAATCGCTACGGTGGGAGAAGACTAATGGGCTCGAGGGAATGCTACCTTAGCTCTTTGAGAAAATTCGAGCCCCGCAATGTAAATATGGTCATGGTGGATGTTGAAATGGTTGACACACCTGAAGAAGGTCCTACCCTGAACAAAGGGAAGATGTTAACATGATAGATGCCCTTGAAGAAGGGACCGTTGATATGGATTTAGACACCTGGGTCATAGGATCAAATTCACAAGCGACCCCAGTAAAGGAGCTTGAATCATTCTCTATGAATTTACATGACCCCATAAGAGTGTTGCAAATAGGAAATGAGCTCGTGTCACAAGAAAAGACCAAGCTTAAGAACTTTGTACTCAACAAATTGAAGATATTTGGATGAAGATATTAAGACATGGTGGGCATTGATCCCAAAGTCAGTTGCCACCACCTTAATGTGGACCCAAAGCTCACCCCACATGCAAAAAAGGTGAGCCTTGAACCCGAAGAGATACGTAGCCCTGACAGAGGAAGTGCAAAGGCTCATATCTAATGGGTTCATCAGGGAGACAATATACCCAAAGTGGATATCAAACCTCGTCTTAGTGAAGAAATCCAGTGGCAAGTGGAGAGTTTGCATATGTTTTTCCAACCTTAACCAAGCTTATCCAAAGGACAGCTTTTCTCTTCCAAGGATCGACCAACCAGTCGACTCTACTGCAGGCCATGAGCTCTTAAATTTTATGGATGCGTACTCAGGGTACAACCACATTCTCATGCACCCAATAGACGAGAAAAACACATTTTTCATTACTGAAAGAGGCCTGTACTGCTACTAAGTCATGCCATTTGGTTTGAAAAACGTTGGCGCAACCTATCAACAACTAGTCAACAAGATGTTTTCCAACCTTGTAGGCAAAACAATGGAAGTATACGTCGATGACATGCTTGTAAAGAGCCTCAGGTCTGTAGATCACATTAAATACTTGGAAGCTTCCTTCAAGACCTTGATAGAGTACCAGATCAAGCTGAACCCATTGAAATGTGCTTTTAGTGTTGCTTCTGGAAAGTTCTTGGGTTATATGGTTAACCAGCAAGGCATTGAGGCGAATCCAGAGAAATTTAAGGCTCTGTTGGATATGAAATCCTCTAGTAAACCCAGGGAGGTATAATCTTTAACAAGGCACCTGGCAGCACTAAATCGCTTCATCTCCAAAGCTATAGATAGATGTCTCTCATTCTTTAAAATCTTAAAAGGAGGAAAGAGGTTCAAATGGAGCGAAGAATGTGAAGAAGCTTTCGAAGCGCTGAAGAAGCACTTGAGCTAAGCCCCCTCTTCTCTCAAAGCCCAAGGAGGGAGAGACATTGCTACTGTATTTGGTCGTAAGCGTCGAAACTATAAGTTTAGTACTAGTAAGGGAGGAAAGTGGCACTCAGTTACCTGTCTACTACGTGAGTAAGGCCCTTCAGCCAGTTGAAATACATTACACTAACATGAAAAAGCTTGCTTTGTCCCTTATGATCGCTTCTAGAAAGCTAAGGCCCTATTTTCAAGCCCATAGCATACGCGTATTGACAAGCCTCCTCCTCAAGTAGGTACTCCAAAAGCCAGACGCATCAGCGAAGTTAATGAAATGGGCTGTGGGATTGAGCAAATTCGACATTTCATATCAACCAAGAGCCTCAAAATACAGGGGCAAGCAATAGCGGATTGATAGTTGAATTCACTGAGGTAATAAACATCAATGTAATGATGGAACTGAAAGATCCCCAGCCTGGAAATTGTTTATTGATGGATCCTTCGGGAAAGCTGGGTCAGGTATGGTGTACTGATGGAAAGTCCAGAGGATCACAAGCTTAATTGTACAGTAAGGTTTAGCTTTAAGACCCCCAATAATGCAGCTGAGTACAAAGCGCTTGGCAAAAAAAAATGCCGGTAAAAAACTTGGCAGTTCATAGGACTCCTAGTTAATTGTAAACCAGGTCAGTGGCAGTTTTGTAGCCAAAGATAAGGGCATGGCAGCGTACCTGAAGCAGGTTATGGACTTGCTAATGTGCTTTGAAAAATTTGAGCTCACCCAAATCCCAAGAGCAGAGCATATGTATACGAATGCCCTATCAAAATTGGCCAGTAGCAAAAACTCAAGACTGTTCAAAATTGTAGCAGTTGAATACCTCTCCATGCCCTCCACAGCTAAAGTAAAAGAGGTGATGTGGATTGAAGGAACCCCACAATGGATACAACCTATTATAGCTTATCTCACATACCACATCTTACCAAAAAACAAAGAAGGGGCCCACAAGCTCAGACGAAGGGTCACCCACTATGTGCTCCGAGACGAAGTACTTTACAAGAGAGGTTTTTCATCCAATCTCTTACGGTGCACTAGAGGAGAAGATGCTAATTACATCCTACGAAAAATCTACGAGGGAATATGTACAACTACACAAGGGGCCTAGCATGGCTTATAAAGTAATAAGGCAAGGGTACTACTGGCCAACTCTGAAAAAGGACGCGGTACAATTCGTGAGAAAGTGTGATAGTGTCAGCGTTTTTCCTCCATTCAAAGATAACCATCCCAAGAATTGACTGTAGTATCTAGCGCTTGGCCATTTGCCAAATGGGGGGTCGATCTGATAGGCCCTATGCCAAAAGGAAAGGAAAGTACGAGCTATGCTATTGTCGCCATTGATTACTTCACTAAGTGGGTTGAAGCAGAATCATTGGCAAAAATAACTGAGGAAAACACTTCTAAATTTATATGGAAGAACATCGTATTCCGGTTCGAGATCCCCCACTCAATCGTTGCAGATAACAGGCAGGCAGCAATTCGACAATAAAAATCTTAGAGAATTGTGCGACGAATTGGGTGTAAAAAGTATTTTTCATCTCTTCAGCACCCTAGGAAAATAGCCAGGTTGAGGTAGTAAACAAGATTTTAAAGCACCCCTTGAAAAAGAAACTTGATGCATCGAAAGGGGCGTGGGTGGACGAGCTCCCCCATGTGTTGTGGGACGATCCGCACCATTAGCCAAACCGCAACAAGAGAGACCCCTCAACGAAGTATCCAAGTGAGCTCGATTTCCTTGAAGAAAGAAGAGATGATTCGAAATTAAATTGGCCTCCAATCAAAGGAAAATGACAAGATACTCCAACGCCAAGGTTAAGAAAAAATCATTCAGGAGAGGTGATCTAGTGCTTAGAAGGGTTTTCCTATCCTCTAAAAAACCTGGCACTGGCACGTTGGGCCCAATTGGGAAGGCCTCTACCGCATATCAGGTGACGTTAGGCTAGGGACCTTCTTAATCGGGAACTTGGATGGGAAGGCGTAACCCTACCCTTAGAATGTTGAACATCTAAGAATGTATTACCAGTAAGGCCCTAATCGTTGTCTATGTACCTTTCGTGATTAATGCATGTACTGTTTGTTTTTTTTTTTTTAATTATGACGAGCTTATATGTATGACAAGCTCATACCACTATGATCAACTATGATTACGTAAGTTAATTCACAATTATTATGATAAGCTCATATATTAAGTGTGACAAGTTGGATTAATTATGGCGAGCCCATAAAACTTAATGTTTGGTTAATTATGGCGAGCTTATAGGGGTCAGTTCAATTTCATCTGTCGTGGTAGAGTTTTCAGACTCAGACTTTGAGTTGGGAGCTTCTTCAAAATCTATGTGATTAACATCGACTTCTTCTTCATCCCCATTATTCCTTAGAGAATGGTAAACTTTCTGATGTTTTCGTCTTCTCCTTGATTGTTAAGGCTTTGGTCTTGGATCAGAAGTTTTAATTCCAAGTCGAGAAAGTGCAGATTGTCTTTAGATGACTTCAAGGGAGCTTGTGCGTTATTATCAATTTAGGTAGAAGAAGAAGAATCCTCACTTAACTTTTGGAAGATAGAAGTTTTACCTTTTATGTCAACCATTGGAGAGGGTCCTCATTTTGACCATTTAAACACTGAAACTCTGGCATTCTCGTTTTCAATTCGATCGAACACTGAAGGTCTCAGCTGTTCAGGTTTTTTTCCTATAACTTCATATATTTGAATCATGATTGGGTTTGAGGAAACCTTCTTGACTTTAATCTTTCTTGGTGAATTGGATCGTATCCCAAACCATAACTGGGTCGCGACATAAGGGTTCCGTCAAAATTAGAAGGTATACGCCTACTCAAAAGTCTATTTCAACTCATCGACTCATTTAGTCCCTGACACGTCTTGTTTGGACGAGCTGGAAATACAAAGCTTTGATATGTTTGGAATAGATGTCGAAGCTTCCGATGTAGATTTACGTTCTTTCGGTGCTGCTATGAGTTCATAGGGCAGAAGTAATTTTGAAATACTAGGTATAAGAAGAGTTAACTCTTTTCTCAATGCCTCAACATCAATTGATTCTATTTGAGGTTTTTTTACCTTTAGAGAATCCTTCAGATGTAAGTTTTGATTTACCTCGGATAAGTTGATGAGGTTGAGCAACACCAGATGTATCATCATCGTCTGCATCTCCTTTAATTTTGAATCCAGCCATGGTCAACCCTGCAGAATTAT
>CAIGRF010131639.1:16088-30530 GCA_903798235.1 Fraxinus ornus | reverse complement strand
CACCACAAATATCCTGTGAACCAAAAAAAAAAAACCCTCGAGTATCCAAATATTTGCAATTTATAAATATTGAAGATTAATTATGACCGATAAAACAATGACTAATGCATAAAGATAGGAAACAACCGTTAGTTGAGCGCAGTGAAGCAAAAGTGTCAAGAGATCAAAAATGAAGTTCTAGAGAGCTTCAGGGAGACTTCCCGGTGAGTTGGAGAGGTGGAGCCGCCGTGGAGCGACGGCTGACCGTTGATATATCGGCGGAGTAGACTGTAGACACAGAGAAAATGGAACAGATTGTGTTGCCGTTCTGAATTTCTTTTCTTGTGGGTTTTTATTTGGGTTCGGCAAAATGGAGGGGGCAATGTTACTCTGTGAAACGGTGCACGCATCTCTTACTCGTGTAACAGTTGAATATAAAAGAGTGTTGCTTTCTGATTCGTGATGAAAATCCAACGGCTGAAAAGGAAAGTGGTGATGCATTATAATACATGTAATGAAAAATCTCTAGGCATTGGTTTCCAGCTCCCCATTCAACGTGGGGAGTGCGAACTCTCACTAGACGCAAGTGATCTCGACCGTTTATTTCTAAATTTGAACAATCAGTAAAACACATTCCACCTGCACTTAACAAATATTGCGGGCGTGTTTGAGCCACGTTATTTTGAAAGAATAGTAAATTAATGGAGAATGTGTGGTTAAAAAAGAATGAAAAGTTATTAATGTCGTGAAAAATATTATTTTATTGAAGAATGTGTGGTTGAAAATAAATAAAAGAATGAGAATAAAAATTTTAATGTATGTCAAACAGGGGCTTCACATTACTCAATAACTGCATTCTTTACTCATGATAATGTCACTTTGTGTTAGTAAAACACGGGCGAAAATGAGGTTCGATTTGGAGTTTGTATCATATTTTCAATTCACACCATTTTATGTAAGTTAGAAATTTTTTCAAACCAAACTATTTCATTTTTCAAATCAAACCTGTATTTGCAATTTGATTCGATTTTAATCCGCGGTTTGTCTATCGATTGCATATTTTCTCTACCTGAATCATTTTTCACAACTATAGATGGCATGTTTTCCCACTCCATAGACTACCGTACTCAACAAAATTAAAGACCTAAAAAAGACAATTTTTAGAAGAGAAACAAATGTTAGAAATTGTTAAAAAATCATAGTGCCAATTTTAACAGTGTGAAATTCGTGACTCGTGAATATATTTACATTTGTTTAACAAGTTACCATATCAAAAATGACATGTAAGTACACACACACACACTCACTCTCTCTCTCTCTCTCTCTCTCTCTCTNCCGCCTCTCCCTCCCTCCCTCCCCCTCTCTCTCTCTCTCTCTCTCTCTCTCTCTCTATATATGTGGATAAAATACATAGCAGATATCAGAAAGATTGCATGATTAGCATTATTTCACAAGAAGCATAGGTAGATAAAAAAAAATACTTACTTCAGCAGCCAAAGGAAATCGAGCTTCTAATCAATTTTTCGGTTAACAGCAACAAGTTTCATAGGCAAAAAGCTGAACCATTTCGATTCGATTTTGTGCGATTTTTGAGAATCAAAACTTAAACCAAATCATTTTGAACGGTTTGATTCGATGTGAGAAAAAAAATCGCGGGTCCATGTGGACCCGTACCAATGAGTACAGTTCAATTTACGGTTCCGCGATCTTTTTATGCAGTGCAGCCCTAATATCTATTCACATATCAACTGATCCATTACAAGAAAAAAAAAAACCAAACAAAATAATAGGAAAAAATTAAAAACGTAGTTATGATGATGATGGTGGTGGTAGGTTTTCAACTTGTCACAAGCCTTGGATTCTAAGTTTCTTGAAGTATACATATACATGTTCAGGACAAAGTCTCCATAGGAATTATGCTCGGAGTGGTCACTCCTTCCGATGCCTTAAAAATGGTGATGATGGTAGGTTGTTGGCTTTTCACTTTCATGCCCAATGCACTCTTTACCCCTTAAAATTTACTGGGCATCTAACCATCACTTCATGTCCAAATATCAACTATGTTAGGTTTAACATTATCTACTATAACGTTTTTAGTTGATCTTTTTCCTAGGAATTTGAATGTTGCTCTATTTTGAGATGGACTTGGAAGGAAATTATTAATTGATTGATTGTTCTTACGAGATAATTTAGTACATAAATATGTTGAAATGTATGTATGCACGTCCAATCATGTTATTTGAAATATAATTATAATTTACGATAGAAACTCGTACTAAAATGTAAATCTTCTAATATATTCTTATTGATAATCCCTTACTCAATGGATTATAAAACGTGCTATTTCAAACGGAAAAATGCATAGAAGACGTCGAGACTAGGCTACAAACCGTACATGTACCCCATCTCGTTATTTTCCTCAAAAAGTATGTAGTTTTTTCAATAACTGACCTTCACATCATCAATAAAATGGAAAGTTATTTTTAGACCATTGTAATTAACTTGCCATTTAAAAAGTGGCCCACGATTTTTACATGCAATATTAGCAAATCATCATGTTGAAAAATTATTAATATTTATGCAGCATGGTATATATAGGGGTTATTTGACGAAGCTTTTTACAAAAGTTTTAGTAAATTTTGATAAAAGACGATGAAATATGTAGTTGAAAAGTCAATAAAAATTGTGGATCTTAAATGTATGGTTAAAATTGAAAGTTGATGAAATTATGTAGAGTTCTCTTGATCAAGACGAGAAAAAAAAAATTCACAATCTCTATTAGCTTGGACGGAACTATAATCAATTAACCACTATTAGATACAGACTAGTCATGATAAAGGTGTAAACTTGGCCTAAGCCATGCAGTCCTAAGGTGGCCTAGAGCACAAGTGTTGGACCCAAGCTCATTAAAGTTTCATACCCACAATGGCTTGTTTCATCTTTTTGTTTTTTAGAAATCAATGAAAAAGCAAGGAAAAAACAGTGTTTGTGATGAGGTTGGATGCTTAATTTTAAGGGTGTTTACCTGGTCTTTTCTGTTAAAATAAAGTCCTAGTCTCTAGGATTGTTGTTATTTGAATTAGTTTGTGTTACATTTATCACGTTGCATAGTGGTTGCTCAACGTGAGCTATTTTTCCTTTTGTGTAAAGGCTATTTAAGCCGAATCAGTGTTTCAATAAGTGTAGAGGAAATTCAGCCAATTTGTGTAAGCTTACGAAATTGATTCATAGCTTATAACAAAGTGGTATCAGAGCCCTACAGAGGGGCCTGATTGTGAGGAATTAGGAACTGCAGTATCCTAACAAGAGAGAAAGAGTGTTTGAGTGAAACACTGTGACGAAAACAAAAAAGGAGAGAGATTGAAAGAGAATGGCAGCAGAAGGAAATTTGTGCCTGCGGTAATTCCACGGTTCGATGGTCATTACGACCATTGGGCCATGCTCATGGAGAATTTTCTCTGATCCAAGGAGTTTTGGGGCATCATCGAGCATGGAATTCCAACAGATGGAGCAGCACAAGTGTCCGAATTAAGGACCTTTTCTACGGTGGTGACAGAGAGAGCACAGCTTACGAAAACACAACGTAAGCAAGTTGAGGATCAAGTAAGCAGGCTGAGGGAGTAGAAGCTAAATGATCTGAAAGTGAAGAACTATGTCTTTCAGGCCATTGATTGCACAGTTCTCGACACCATCCTCAATAAGAACACTGTCAAGGATATTTGGGATGCCATGAAGAAAAAGTTCGAAGGGAATGCAAGGGTCAAGAGGTCTCACCTTCAAGCTCTCCGCAGAGAGTTTGAAACTCTTGAGATGAAGACCGGTGAAGGAGTGACTGATTACTTCTCTAGACTTATGACGGTAGCAAACAAGATCTGAGTGTACGGAGAAGATATGCAAGATGTGAAGGTAGTTGAAAAGATTCTACGATCTTTAACCGAGAAGTTTGATTTCGTAGTTTTCTCCATTGAAGAGTCCAAAGATATTGACGCTCTCACAATCGATTAGTTGCAAATTTCACTCATAGTGCATGAGCAGAAGTTTCAGAGACACAAAGCAGAAGAACAAGCCTTGAAGATTACAAAGGAAAAGGTTGAGGTCGAGGAGCTTATAGGGGCAGAGGAAGAGGTAGAGGGTGTTAGACTATCAACAAAGCCACGGTAGAATGCTATCGGTGCCATAAGCTTGGACACTTTCAGTATGAGTGTCCGACTTGGGAGGGTAACTACGTTGAATTAGATAAGCATGAAGAGATGGTACCGATGTCCTATGTGGAGATGAATGAAGCAAAGCATAGAGATGCAACAATGTTTTGTGAGTTGGATGAGGGATTCGGGCAACATGTCAAGCTCGTAAACAACACCAGAATGTCAGTGCAAGGGAAAGAAAATGTCAAGCTGCACTTGAATGACATGAGTCATATTATCACAGAAGTGTTCTACGTGCTAAAATTGAAGAACAATCTATTAGGTGTAGGACAATTGCAAGAAAGAGGACTTGCAATTTTAATTTAAGCCGGAATGTGTAAAATTTATCATCCAGGAAGGGGCATGATCATTCAAACCAGCATGTTTGCCAATAGGATGTTTTTACTATTGGCAAACACACAAGAGCAAAAAGTTGTCTGCTTCCACACGAGCTCACAAGATCTCACTCATCTATGGCATTGTCGATATGACCACTTAGGTCATAAGGGTTTGGAGACTATTCCGACTAAGAACATGGTGTGAGGACTGCCTCAACTTGCTCCTACCACAGTGATGTGTACTGATTGTCTTGTTGGGAAACAGCATCGAGATACATCCCAAAGAAAAGTACATGGAGAGCTACAGAGAAGCTACAGCTTGTGCATGCCGATATTTGTAGACCGGTGACTCCTATTTCCAATAGTAAAAAGAGGTATTTCTTATGCTTTATTGATGACTTCAGTAGAAAATCATGGGTTTACTTCCTTATAGAAATTCAGAAGCGTTGAATTCATTTGAATGCTTTAAAAAGTTGGTAGAAAAAGAAACGGGTATGTATATCAAATGTCTACGCACAAATAGAGGGGGGGAGTTCAAATCGAATGAATTTAAAGAGTTTTGTAGACATAATGGCATTAAGAGACAGCTGACAACAGCATACACTCCACAACAAAATAGAGTAGCTTAGAGGAAAACCCGTACAGTGATGAACATGGTACGTTCAATACTCTCCGAAAAGAAAATTCCAAAGAATTTCTGGCCTGAGGCAGTAAATTGGACTATGTATGTACAGTTAAAGATGTCACTCTAGAAGAAGCATAGACAGGTGTGAAGCCTTCGGTGGAGCACTTCAAGGTTTTTGGATGCTTAGCACATGTACATGTGCCGGATGCCAGACGAACTAAGCTTAGGATAAAAGCTTTTCTTGTGTACTTTTGGGTGTCAGTGAGGAGTCTAAAGGCTATAGACTATATCATTCGATTAGGAGAAGAATAGTAGTTAGCAGAGATGTAGTATTTGAGGAAGAGAGGCACTGGAATTGGGATGCAAGTTATGAGGAGCAGGTGCTACTTGATCTTGAGTGGGGTGACATTGATGGTGACGTGGATGAAGAGGCAGAAATAGATGAGTGGTTGGTGAAGAAAGTGAAAAGGCAGAGGAGAGTGGTTAAGTTCAAGCTGCAGGGAATGAGCAAGTTGCTGTAAGTGGCACATCAAATGCAGAGGGGTCCAATGCAAGGAGTAGCAGAGTCAAACAAAACCCAAGATGGATGAAGATTATGTTAGTGGGGAAGGACTATCTTAGGAAGAGAATGAAGTCAACGTGGTCTTAATTCAAGCTGCAGATCCTACAAGTTATGAAGAGGTTGTAATAAGTTCGAAATGGAGGAGTACAATGGCCTCGGAGATCGACTCAATTGAGAAAAATCAGACTTGGGAGCTTACATATTTACCAGCAGGATGTAAGAAAATTGAGGTTAAATGGATTTACAAAACAAAATTGAATGAGATCGGAGAGGTAGATAAGTACAAAGCTCGGTTGGTGGCAAAGGGGTATTCTCAACAACATAGATTTGATTACACTAAAGTGTTTGCTCCAGTAGCAAGGATGGACACAATGAGGTTGATTGTAGCACTCGCAGCACAAAGGGACTGGAAGATATATCAATTGGACGTAAAGTCGACGTTTTTGCATGGTGAGCTCAGTGATGACGTGTATGTGGAGCAACCAAAGGGATATGTGAAGGAGGGCAGTGAGGACAAGGTTTACAAGCTACACAAAGCTTTATATGGGCTAAAACAAGCCCTACAAGCTTGGTTTAGTCGCATAGAAGCTTATTTCATTGATGAAGGTTTTGAAAGATGCCCAAACGAGCGGACGTTGTTCACCAAAAGGAGTGCAGAAGGTAAGGTGTTAAGTATAAGCATCTATGTCGATGATTTGATATATACTGGTGATGATGAGGCCATGATGATTGATTTTAAAAATTCAATGATGAGTACTTTTGATATGATGAATTTGGGAAAGATGAGGTTTTTTCTTGGGATAGAAGTCTTGCAGCAGTCGATGGCAATTTCATTTGTCAAAAGAAATATGTCATGGAAGTGTTGAAACGTTTTGGTATGGTTGAGAGCAATCCAGTTGGTGGTCCGATTATACCAGGTTTCAAGTTAAGCAGGGATGATTGTGGAGTACAAGTTGATGGGTCCTATTACAAGCAAATTGTGGGAAGATTGATGTACCTCACTGTAACTCGATCGGATATGATGTTCAGTGTTAGTTTGATTAGCAGATTTATGGCCAAACCCACATAGATGCAATTTACAAGCTGCCAAAAGGATATTAAGGTATCTGAGAGGTACATCCAACTTTGGAATTCTATATAAGAAGGGAGGGGCAGAAGAATTGCTTGCATTTACAGACAGTGATTATGCCGATGATATAGATGATCGAAAAAGCACCTCAAGCTATGTATTCTTATTGAGTTCAGGTGCAGTCTCTTGGTTATCAAAAAAACAACCCATAGTTACACTTTCTACTACAGAGGCGGAGTTTGTGGCTACTGCGGGCTATGCAAGTCATGCCATTTGGATGAGAAGAGTTCTGGAGAAGCTAGGGCATGCTCAAGAGGAGTGTACGACTATTTGGTGTGACAACAGTTCCACGATCAAACTTTTAAAGAATCCAGTAATGCATGGGAGAAGTAAACATATAGATGTAAGGTTTCACTTTCTGAGGGACCTAACAAATGATGGTACTGTCGAGTTATTGCATTGTGGTACTCAAGAGCAGATAGTAGACTTGATGACCAAGCCTTTGAAGTTAGATGTTTTTCAGAAACTCAAACAGAAGCTGGGAGTGTGCGAGATTGCTGGTATAAACTAATTACTTGCTGCAATTAGTTTAAGAGAGGGATTGATGATGTTGCTTGCTTAATCTTAGGGTGTTTACTTGGTCTTTTCTGTTAAAATAAAGCCCTAGTCTCTAGGATTGTTGTTATTTGAAGTAATTTGTGTTACATTTATCACGTTGCATAGTGTTTGCTCAACGTGAGCTATTTTCCCGTTTGTGTAAAGGCTATTTAAGCCGAATCGGCGTTTCAATAAGTGTAGAGAAAATTCAACCAATTTGTGTAAGCTTGCGAAATTGATTCACAGTTCATAACAGTTCGAAGGTATTAAGCCTAGTGCCCTGCCCAATCGAGCATGATCAATCGTGTTAGGCTTCACACTTTTTCCAGGGGTTACCTCGACTTGCTTAGACAAAAAATGTACTGACTTGATGTATACCTCTATTTAATAATTTGAAATTTAAGAAGCGAAAATTTCAAATTTAAGAATTTAACCATGACCCATTTCAAAACTAAAATAAGGTTTAAAACTTCAAAAATCAGATAGTATTAAATCTTATTTATGAAATAACTTATTAAAAAATAATTTATTAATTATTTATTAAATTAAGGTCACAATTTCATATAATTTGGTCACAAATTATAAAATTAATTTGTTATATTTTTTTCATGGCCACAGATAAAAATTTTTATAACCACAATTTATTCATCGATCACAAAATTAAAAAAGTTTATAAATCAAAATTCATTTATCGATCACAAATCAAAAAATTTATAAGTCATAACTTATTTAACGATTACAAACTATCAAATTAATTGGTCACAAATTGTTTTTCAATCACAACTTAATGAATTGTGAGTCATAATCATATTTTTTTAGGTCGTATATTATATATTGATTACAAATTATCCAATTTATTGGTCACAAACACTCTTGATCCTCCTCGATCATTGCCACCACCCACACCACAACCATTTGCAATCACCACCCCACCATCTCACCAGCGCCAAAGTCCACCACCAACTCCAACCCACTTGCACCACCTCCAACAAAAAAACCCAAAAACCAACAAAATCTGACTGCCTCCGCCAATGACACCACCATCTCACCGCCATCCCAAAACCCCAACACCACCAACTTGGAAACCACTACCACCCATCCAACAACTAAAAAAATCATTACCACCATGATCGCTACGCCACAACCTACGCCACTGTAGCCGCAATCTCGTTCACTGTAGGCGCGATCTCTAGAGCCACAATCAGGGAAAAGTCATCGCCCTTGAGATCTGCGTCGTACAGAGAGAGAGAGAGAGAGAGGAAAATGAAGATAAATTTAGGGTTTGTAAGTGAGGTGGACGGATGGGGATATGTTAATTAATTTAATTTTATAATGTTATTATTAATATTTAAAATTTTAATTATATCCGATTTTTGAAAGAAAAAAAATTTGTAACTCTTAATTATGAAGTAAGATCTTGAAAACACTAAGTAATTTCCACATTTAAGAATGGGTCGAAACTAACCATGTATGGGCCCATATGATAATGTGTATAATAAAAGCACGATATAAATATATTTTTAAAATAAAAAATACATGTTTCTGAATAAAATAAGTTATTATTTGATTTTATATAATAAAAAATTAAAAGTATGATTTTCTCTAATTTTCTTATGATTTTTTTTTTTCCCTTTGAAGATAAATAATCAATTTCCTATAACGGAACAAATTATCATCGTCTTAGTTCATTTGTAAGAATCAAATTATATTGTGTTCGTCCTATTGTTTGTTGTTTTGTCCAAATCAGTTTATAGAAAAAATGGCCAACCACAATTTCGAGGGATGAATGATAAAATTGATCAATTTTCAAACTTCATGATCAAATTCAAATTTCATTCACAAATCTAAAATTAGATTAGATATTCATAGATCTCACATTTAGAAGTTTAAATTCAAGTAAAGTTGTCTAACTTCTAGATGTCTCCACTCCTATTTGACTTGACCATTTAAGAGGAGGTTCGTAACAAACCCAATTTCTTCGACCTCACACTTCTCGCAAACTGATTCACACAGTGTTTATTTTCAAAAGAAAAATGTCAGCAAAATTATTATTTCTAAAAAAAATTTGGCCCAGTGGCTAACACCAATATAGCTCGACCACCTCTTATGCCTAGTTGGTAGTTAACCGAGTCCTAGTCCAAAATTGCAAGAACTATTAGCGGTACTCCAATTTCTCCCTGGTCAAGATTGTATGTAACCCCACAAAATCTCATTTCCACCATTGATTCATCAAACTGAAAACTCAACCAAAAACTAGTGATTCTACCGTAAAATATCATTAGTACCTTGGAAATTTTCTTGCAAATTGCAAGCTTTCGAAGAAAAAATTCACAAATATACAGAGAGAAGAAGAGAAAATGTGGGTTGCTCCTTCAATTACTCGCCTTCATTCTCAATTCCTCTACTGCCCTTCAAAGCTCTCTTCGGCTACTTCTTCTTCTTCTTCGTCTCTTTCTCATAAATCCCTTAAAACTCAAAGGGCACCAGCTTATTATCCATGTGTTAGAGCTGTTGATCTTGACCAAAACACGGTAATATAACTCATTCTCTTTATTTAAGGTTCTTGTTATTCTAATCCGACAATGTATTTACTGATAATGCAATTCATCTTCTGCCCTTCACTTAAGTTCTTTTTTCTGTTAATTGTCTGTGTTTCTTGATGTTCTAATTTGATCAGATGTTTTTATTGATAAAGCAATTCAGCTTATGCCCTTCATTTAAGCACTTTTTCTGCTATTTTCCTGAGTTAGTTGATGTTTTGATTTGATCAAAAAAAATTGTTGATAATGCAATTCAATTTATTCCCTTTAGTTAAGTTATTTTTTCTGTTAATTCTCTAAGTTTGTCGGTCTGTTAAAATTTATTTAGTGACAACGAGTTCTGTGGGGTTTAAAGCTTACAATGCCAAAAGAAATCAATTTTGAGACTTATAACCAAATAAAGATTGGATCTTTGAATTCCCTTAAGCTGAAGGGATTTTATTTATGACCCTCCACCAAAAAAGCTTAAGGATTTACCTTTGTAGCGAGCTCTAGTGGCCCTTCCCACCAAGCTAGCAATCCTTCTTCCACCTTGTCTCTCTTTAGATGCCCTTTGGAAAGGATGAAACTGGCCTCCTTGGTGCAAAACCCGGCTTAGATTTCTTACTACTTTTGGAAATATGCTATCTTGGAGAATATTTATAAAGAAACCTAGCCTCCTTTCCCACATTCCATGAATCCAGCTTATTCCATCAGTTAAGTGCTCGTTCATTTCAATTTTCTTAGTTTCTTGATGTTTTCATTTGATTAAGTGTATTTACTGATAATGCTATTCATCTTATACCCTTCATTTAAAGTTCTTTATTCCGTAAAGTTTTTGAGTTCATTGATTTTTAATTTTGATCAAATGTTTTTTACTGATAGTGCAATTCAACGTATTCCCTTCATTTAAGGTTTTTTTTTTTCTGTTAATTAGCTGAGTTTCTTGGTTTCTAATTTGGTCAATGTGTTTACCAATAATGAAATCCAAATTATTCCATTCATTTAATTGCTTTGCTTTTGTTAATTTTCCGAGTTTGTTCTAATTTGATCAAATGTTTTTACTGATAATGAATTCGCAGATTGTGGCAATAACAGTTGGGGTAGTGAGCGTTGCCGTTGGGATTGGAATTCCTGTTTTCTATGAAAACCAAATAGACAGTGCCGTAAGTTTTTAACCCGCAAAAAAAAAATGCAAACAGTTGTCTTCCATTTAGCAATGAACTACGCCAAACATGCTCTAATTCATTTATTTATTTTGAAAAGAATATTTCGATTTTTATGGCGAGGTGTGGAGAGTTGTATATTTATTGCAAAAGATTGGATTTCTGAGTCCATTTTGTGTATTATTGCTAATGTTTCAGGCCAAAAGAGAAAATACTCAGCCCTGCTTCCCTTGCAGCGGCAGTGGAGCCCGTAAGTCATTCACTTCCTTCTCTGATGTTATTTTACCCTATGATGCATGAAAACAAAACTTTGAAAAGGCTAGCATTAAAATTTGACCTTTGTGTCTTGTTGCGTTGAACTTCAATTTTGGATATAGCATTCCCCCGTCTTATTGTGTCGCATTTCCTAGTTTTGTTTCGGTTTTACCTTATTTCGGTTTGTCTTTTAACATGCAAACAATATATGCACTAATGCACAGTGCAATTAATGAACCTACATATGAGTAGGTTAAAAAAACCATCTGTGGCTGTGGAACTCGGAAGAGGACGGGGCAGGGTTAGGATGCCATCTGTAATTGAGATTCATATCTATGCATGTAATTATTGGTGTATGAAATAAATATTTTCTTACCTTCGAGCTCGAGTTCTTAAATATATTTTCCAATGTTATAAAATAATATGATTTATTGTTAAATTTCAACTTATTTTTACCTTGTATAGAAAGAAAGCACTCAATTGTGTACCCACACTCTTCTATGTTTAAGTAAATCAAATCTAACTCGTGAGCTGGAGGCCTCACTTCCCCTTAGACGTCAAAATTTTCCAATTCCAAACTACATAGAGCATTTTTTCGTTAATCTTAAGAAGTTTGCTTATGGTGAAATAAGTATTTTTTTTTTTTTTTGTCAAAATTGGAAATAAGTTAGTTACTTTTTTAATAGTAAGGTAAAGTTTCAGAATAAGTAACATTTTTTCTTAGAAGTAAGAAAAAGTAACATGTCCAAATATGTTTGGAAACAAAGTAACTTTTACCTTTTAAGCATATCCAAACATTCTCTATCACATTCAATAATTGGTGTCATTTTCTGTATTATTGGTGCGGAGCGAAAGAAAAGTTTTTATTTCATGCAAATACTTTTGATCGAAACAAATATCTTTTTCAAGTTTGCGGTACGTTAAATCTTCCATATGCTACTTGTTCATGCACTTATACTTGTTTTGTCTCCACTGTGAGCCCTGAATTTCAGTGTGGAAATTGGCTTGCACCATTTTTGTTTTAAATAAGGTTTAAATGTGGCTATAATGGCCCCTTTCGTGTAACTAGTAATGTTAAGATAACTTACTTCTATCGTAGCTCAAATAATTCGATCCTCCTGTCTAGTGCAAGAAAAAGATAGGTTGATATTACTAAACCACGAAACAGAAAGAGAAAGGAAAGTTGAAATTAATACTTAGAATGATTTATATAAAGATAACAATGGTCCATCGAGGAGGATGGGATCATACATCTAACCATATGTTGATTCCAAGTTAGTTTATGATTAAGGGTGTGTTTGAGGCACATTATCTTGAAAGAATGTATTCTGGAATAGTAGGTTAATGGATAATGTGTGGTTGAAAAAGAATGAAAAATTATTGATGTGATGGAAAATATTATTTTATTGAAAATGTGTGGTTGAAAATAAATAGAAGAATGAAAATGAAAAATAAAATGTGTACCAAACAGGGGCTAAGTGTTTCCATTTTCATGGGGTTTGCTTTCTAGTTTTTCCTTGAGGACTTGAAAAAATCGTATTCGTATTTGTATTTATCTCCAGTTGCAATGTGTCATACAGAAAAGGGTAGGCATGCTACTGTCCTTGTTCTGGGAAAAGTTGGTCGAGATGTATTATGGTATATTGAGTGTCAAGTATATTGGATAGGCACTAGGCTGAATTAAGGAAGAAAAAGAGCCTAAGTTTTGGCTTATCATATTGTTAAGTTGTGTGTGCCAAACATAGCTTTACTGCATGATTGATATGTAATCTTGGACATGACTGGATAATATAATATAAATGATTTTAGCTTCGTTTCTTCCTAAGTACCATACCTTACCAAACAAGTCAATAATGTATTATATAGTATGTGGAGAAATTACTTCAGTTAATTCTTGAATCTCTCATTGTAGAACTTGCTCAATAATGTATTTATTCCAAGCCTCTAAATCCAACAGATTTTAACCTGTCATTTATGAGAATTTTGAAGAATGTTGGAAAATATTAATTCAAATTATTATTTTTATATTTACCCAATATACAGGACAAGACTCGAGAAAAGAATTCGAAAGAACTAGAAAGTACTTCCTACTTGAAAATCAAGTGGAAACTGAGATGCAGCAACTGCATTTTGTGTACTGATGCCTCTATTGCTATTTAGCTGTGATAAAAAATACTTAAGAAAACACTATCTCTAGCAATCTCTGTACATGGTATGTGACTTGAATCTGCCACTTTATTTGGTTCGTTGCTGAATCTATCGGGTCATGTTCTATTTATAATGCACGTGCCATTAAAATTTCCTTCAATTTTACACGGGATTTTCTGCAGAGCAATGTAGATTTTGCATGGGGACTGGTAGTGTGGTGGTCGAGCTTGGTGGGGACGAGAAAGAAGTCTCACGATGCATAAACTGTGACGGTGTTGGTTCTCTAACATGCACAACATGCCAAGGCAGCGGTATTCAACCTCGCTACCTTGACCGCAGGTACATGCTTGGTCCATTAAATTTTCAAATTGAAATCATCAATTATAACAATAGTTTCATTTGTGCTCATATCAAGTGATTCCTATTCCTTCTTGTCTAAATACGAGGAACTACGAGGATTTTTATACTAAACCTTATTCCTCCTTGCTTAGTATTCATATAAAAATTGCCAAAGTTTAGACTTACTCTCAACGTACTGCAACCCCTCTTTTAATGGTAATATAAACGTTATACAAATTATTATAACAGAATCAACCATGAATTTATACATTATAGCTCCAAGATGTTTGATGTGAAAAAAATGCATGCATGTGCATTTGGGTTAGAAAGAAAGAAATTATACCTTTTTTTGTGTAACAGAGAATTCAAGGATGACGACTGAGAGCTCAACTATACATGGCCACAAATTGAGTCGAGATTCATATTGTAAACGACGTTTTCATCTTTATTTTTCTGAACTCGAGATGTCGGTTGTCAAATGATTCATTATGCTGATTTCATGGCATTTACCAAGATATTCACTATAGATGCACATGATGTTTGTTCTGTTGCGAAATCGACAGGTTTCTTTCACAGTTTTTAGGTTTATTCCTTGTGTACAAAATAGCCTTCACAGACAGTTTTTAGGTTTATTCCTTGTGTACAAAATAGCCTTCACAGA
>CAIGRF010131639.1:0-15984 GCA_903798235.1 Fraxinus ornus | reverse complement strand
ATTTGGTGGAATTTGGCATGCCCAAGAAAATAATTTCCTTTCCATCTTTTGCCAATCAAACATGATTTTTGTTGGAGAATGGAATTCTAATTCCATTTTCCATGGAAAATCATGGTAATCAAACACAACCTTAGGTTAATGACCACAACTGGTAGTCTTTGAGTAACAATCGCAGTCCCTACGGCCTGGAGGGGACAAACAGAAAATCCAACGCTAAACTGGTTAATACCAGATGCATTGTAAGCAATGTGAAATCTGTTGCACTAAAAGTTTCATCTTTGTTAATTGTCACACATCCTATCGTTTTGTGTCACATTCTTATCTTCAATCTTTCTACAAATTAACGTCTCATCCTTAGTAACTTCTATTCAAATATTATGTTTACATGCTTCGATAAAAGGGACTATTTTTCAATCGCACTTTGTATTCATATTGTTTGTTTTTTGTGCTTTTTTAAAAATAAGAGAAGCTAATTAATGAAAATTGATAATCTATTATAATGCATTTCCAGTACAACCAACTGTGATGTAGTTCTTTCAACAATGCAAGGAACAACAATTGAACTCTAAACATGAAGTTGAAAATCCACTGAACAATTATGCTCAAATAAGTTTTTTCTTCTAGAAAGTAAGTTCGTATTACTTTATAAGAAGCTAGAATAGTATGTTTTGAGTAACTTTGAAACTCATATTTGGCAAAATAATTAGCTTGAAAGCAAGCAGCCAAACACGATTTCAATCACAAACTGTCTTTCATAAAAAACTGATCAGTCCGGTAGCGAAGCACTATACCTGAATGCTAACTGGCAACGAAATCAATGTAATTCCTAAGCAACTGATACAAGATTAACTAAAATTTAACACAACTCAGCAGAAAAAGCAAGTACTTTAACAAACGAACGCTATCTGCAATATTTTCCAAGTGGGTGGGCGGGGGATGGGACAGGCTGCCTATTCTTTATGAAGCAAAGTATACTAAACAAATAATGCAAAGAATGAAGAAAGCCGATTGCCCAAAATCTCCACATCAGCCTAACAAGATTTGGCCTTGGCCACTAATACAATACTGTGAACTAATAAAACAGAAGCTAAAAGTTAATATTAATGAACATTTGACATAAAATCCCAAGTAGCTTATAGACTACATCGTAAAACATTGCCATGACTCTGCCACAAAGGTTAAGGCAATACATACCAGCTCTATCTGCGATGGTCTGAAGGCGGTGGTCTTCGACTTCCTCCCCTACCTAAAGCAGAGAATTGATTACCTGATCGGCCAGTATGACCGTATCCTCGGCCAACACTAGGGTTAACTGGCGGGACCCAGGTACCACCCGTATGGTTATAACTCCCACCCATGTAAGGTTGGTGGGCCCCTAAATCGCTGTATCCACCCTGTTGATAAACATAAGGACCTGGAGGAAACGGAGCTCGACCCATATCCGGGGCAGGATGTGAAGGGTAACCACGTCCACCATTTTGTTGCCTACCCTGACGGGTGTATCCATTTTGGGGATGATAATCCCGACCTCGAGGTTCAGTGTACTCATTGCGAGGATAACTATATCTATTCTGAGCATTATGGGGAGGAGAAGCGTAGGGTTGTCTATAAGACGTGGAGATTGAAGACCTGTGATGATCTCCAGCATTCACAGGAGAATATCCTGAAGTATCTTGCACCATTACCCGTTCGTCACGAGAGTACGGATTTTGATGGTATGGACGATAGTGCCGGACATAAGCACTGGTATGAGACGGATGAGGCGCATATATTTGATCGGAACGACCGTTTCCATCTGCCCTTACCTGTAAACTATTAGCAACAAGTCGATGTGCAGCCTCTCCAAGATGCCGACCAGAAATGGCTCCATTGGTATTATAATTATGCCTGCAAAGAAAATTCCTACATTGGTCCATCCTTTCATATCATCTAAAGAACTGTGCAGAATCAAGTCTTTTATCTACCAACAGTAGAAAATTAAATCAACGCACCTCCCATTTTCCATGGGCCTCCTCCCAGAGTCCTCGTGCCAAAGAACAGGCTCTGGTTTTAGATCACCTATTGTCACAATCTGTATACGAAATGGAAGACAATTTAAGATGGACAACAGATTTATGAGGCTACACAACGTAGCATGCAATGTACCCCCAAACTAATCTTGTGCAACTGATTAAGTTTAAACCAGTACAAACATGAAAAGAAAAGGTGAAAAGAATAATATGGAGTTGGAAAGAGAAATTAAAGGTCAAAATATGAACCCACTTTTTGCACAATTTCTGTATATATCCACCTATCAGGCAAATTACACCATTTATGTGTTCTTGGTACCACCATGGAATCATGCGAACTCAAAAGGCCAATGCTCTATGAGAATTGTAAAATGTTTGGTGCCATTTTCTAGCTAGGTTATCACTCAAGGAATCAGTGTGTTGAGCACAAAACTCCATTAGCCATTGCAGAATTTCCAGTGCTCCAAGGCACAGGTAGAAGTTAACAGAGAGAATAGGACAATTAGTTCGTTGACAAAGAATAAACTGTGACATGAAGGAAGGTGAATGTGTATTATCAGAACGAGCAGAAGGGGGAGGAAACTGTTTCATTGGAATAATACATCTAAGTTGAATGTTTACTTCAGAATCTCTCTCTTAAATTCTGGGGCATAATTATATCTCCTGATAACCATCTGAAATTTATCTGACGACAGCAGTTTAATAATAGAATGAGATGGAAAATTCACTAGTGAGATTAGAATGTAAAACCAACTAAGGACAATGCAATCTGGCAATTTAATGTTAAAATATAGGTTTCATAGTTGTTCTCTTCCACTCTACTCTGTCGAGGGTTCAGGACAATGTACTGTCGCACCATAAGAAAAATAACAACAGTCTACAACAGTGACAACTTTCGTTTCAAGAAAGCAGGTGCCTGATAGCAATATTTTGAAGGGTCAAATTATGAAGTCAACAAGAGGTGCACAAACTTCCCATAGAAGCAAAGGTACAAAACAACTTTGTAGGGAAATAGGGGTTAGAAACACTATTAGTCACTCAACTTACAAGGAAGTTTCATGTTAAACATGATTTATTCCGAAGCGGTCACTGGAGTTGCTTTTGATATATGTTTGATACAAGTTGAAATCCATTAATTTTGCAACAGAATGTCTGACTTGCCAGACATTCTGTTAGAAAAACCAATGTAATTTAACCAAGTACAAAAGGCAAACTTCAGTGAGAGCTTTGGAACAAAATAATGTTTGGTAAATAACACAAAATTTTGTTATGAGCAGAATGGCTAAACTTTTTTTACCCAAAATCAAATATCCTCCTCTAGCTATAAGAATAATGATATTCGAAATTAAGACTGAATCATTTTAAGTTACCTTCTCTGGAAAGATGACACCTGGGGGTGGTCGAGTAATATGCTTATGAGCATCTGGAAGCCTATATATTGCACATCTGAAAATAGTAATTAACAGTAAAGGTGAAGGAAAAAAAAAAAAAAAAAGAGCAGCTTCACATCGATGATGATTTCAATTAATCCAAGGGAAGGTTTTCTTCAAAAGCCCAGATGCTTACACAACTTGATTATCCATGATGTCTTCCATCCCTTGAACAGGAGATCTGAAAATTGGAGGGCAAGGATCCCCAGCACAAAGGGAAATATAGCCGTGCATCCCACCACTGCAGTAACTTGTAAAATCAGGAAAAGAAAAAAAGGATTGAACTTAATGGGTCTCATATCCATTTCAATAGCCATTTAGTTACAACTGCAAGAGGGGATTAGTTCAACATACAGGCAAGCACATGCACAAAAATGTTCCACTTACTGCTTCCAAATAGGACAGAACACAATTTGTGAGTTGAACCCACAATCAACTTAAGCAAGAGAAATTGATTCCCATTTTCCAACAATTCTTAATGAATACTGAAAAATATATGCAGATGTAAACAACAATATTTTTGTACTAGTGACATCCCAAAATGTTTCAGTTTCCATTATATATATTTACTTAATCTTCACCTTGTTTTATCATGTTTCCTACTTTATTAAACATTCTTAAATGTCAAATTTAGGGCAAGTGGTATACGTGCACCTGGAATTAATTCTTCCATACTATAACTATTGAGTAGGGCATGTTAGAGAAGGCTGTGTGCATTGGCACTTCTGTATTCCAACAAATTGAATAAAGTTCAAAGCCAACCAAATATCTGAACAGAGTTACTCTGCAGTACAACTACATGCCCACGTGGGAAGAAGGGAAAAAAGCTCTTATGATGATATGCTTCTACAAAATGAGAAAGGACAATAGTAAAATTTCTTTCAAATTAGGTAATTTTTTTTAAAAAAAAAAAATTTCTTTTAAAAAATTAAAAAAAAAAAAATCCACTAGGCTCGAAAAGTTGTAAGAAGGTTCTTGTATACATAGATAGAAGGGTAACCTTATCTCACTTTGGGCTACAGAATATGAGAATAGGTCATCAGTCATCACTACATTTTCTTTTCGATTTGGTAACTTAAGAAAATTTTCCGCTACCCATATAAATGTATAAACAGGTCAGCTTATTAAGAATCGATGTATTTTCTTTGAATCCTTTTTTTTTTTTTTTTTTTTTTTGGGTATCCAAGAGCTCTATCCCTCAATCGGCAAATGACTCTCTTTACGAAGAGTGCTCACATAAGAGAGAAAGTTACAGGCCAGTTGAGATATGATATGATTGCATCACGATGTCCAAGGACACGATCTATGTACCATTAAATGAATTTAGATACTAACCATGTATGCTACACCAAGATATGACCTTGAATTAAAATAAGTGTGAGACACCACTTTGACAGCATAGATCACAGATTTTCAATATATGTAAATTTGGCAACACAAACCTGGCTCCTGGATCCAGCCGCTCCTTAATCCCAGCTCGTTCTTTATCTGTCAGCTGCTTACAGCGATCCTCAAGAGAGAATATATATGGAGAGAGTGTGTGAGATGATGATACAAAAAGCATGTCAAACATCACGCTATTTCTCCGTGCTTCCTCTTCCTGAAGAAATTAAACAAAATAAACATCTTTGTACAATAACCTAGAACTTAAATTTTGATGGCAGCAAAAATCTTTACCGTGAGTGTATGCTCAATCTTAGCGACCTCGGCAAGTAGACGGTCTTCATCGATGAAAGGCAGTTTGGCAATGCCCTAGAAGTCAAAGATTATAAAGAAGTATAACAAATCATTCATAAAATCACTGTTCAAGCAAACACAATACAGTACCTGCCAAGAGTACCGTTTACCATTCATGTCCACTTCAAAATCTGGAGGAAAAAAAGGCAGCAAGCAAAAGCGATTGTAATTTATATCTTGCTCATTAAGAACAGTAACAAATCACTATTCAAATAAATGAGGTCGTCAACATTAATCCTTTTTTGCCACTTGATTCAGTTCATAGTTCATTGCAACGTCTACTGGAAAATCCAATGAAAACAAACCGTTATTTATGGTCTACCTACCCTCTTGTAACAGTTTCTATGGGATCACATAGCACTTGTGAAAAGGAGTTTATCTATATCCCCAAGACATGCCCTAACATCGCCTTTGCCTACGTTTATCCTCAATAGGCGTCACCTCCATTTGGTTGTGCATATTCTAATTTCTAATCTTATACATTCTATTGGCACATTCATTTTAACGTATTCATTTTCACTACATCCTCTGTGCGGTCATATAAAAAAATTGCATTTAATATACCTGCGGGATAAAAATCAAGAATAGGCGAGTTTGGATCTGTCATCAATTTCCTGTATTGCTCAGGTAGAGCATGCGCACTGCAAATAAACTCAGCTAGAGCCTTCAATGGTCATAATTGTAATTATAATAAAGAATAAAAAGAGAACCAGTCAAACCTTGCAGCCGGGAAAACACCCAGCAATTGATTGAATGGTTTAAATGGAGACCCTAATTCAAAGCTTATGTTCAACTGTCCAAGATCTTTAAGGTCTGAAGCAAAAGGCGCATAATGGTANTGATGCATTTTTTGTATATATGGGTGCCTACACCCTCACATGAAGTGGAACGTGCATGTAGCATGTCCCAATTTTATAAGAGTGCTCTTATTTTAGCCCCCGTTTGACACCCATTAATTTCTCATTCTCATTCTCATTTTTCATTTCAATCACACATTCTCCTAATAAAATAATATTATACACAAATCAAAAAAATTTCATCACTTTTCCACCACACATTCTTGCATCAATCACTATTCCAAAAATTCTTTTCTACACAAAATGGGTTTCAAACAGGAGCTTAATCTGCATGTGATCACTATGCATGCAAGCCATGTTAAAATCAAAGTCAAAAACTGCTAAAAACTGCTTTTGAGACTGAGAAGCTTCTTTTGGGCCGGGTATGTTTAGATAATTTTTTGGGAGTGCTTCATATGGTTAGAAGAGCTTCTAGAGAAAGCTGGTCCAAGGTGACTTTATCATAAGTTCTTCTAAAAAGGCTGAAGCAGAAGCCTGCCAAACTGACCCTAAGTGTCGCAGGACCTAGGCTATAATGATGACAGTTAAAAATTGGAATGACCAACATCATCCTTAAATTGAAAATCGAAAATCAAAAGCCACGTGATTTTCCTTAAGAGTAAAATGCACACACAGAATAGATGGAAACTAGGTGTTAAAGCATAAGCCTTTTTACAGAGTCAGGAGTGGCAGGATAACCCGGATAAAAGACAAACTTAGAAAGCAGCTACTATGTTTTTAGACTATTCGACGGCAACTGGAGTAGAACTTTTGAAGGAGTCAATTCTCAAATAAGGCTTCCAGAGGTTTTGTAAAGCAGTGGGTTATATAGGCATTTTATCATATCTTCAACGAGATTTTGATTTCATCAGAAAAGTTAATACATGCAGAGGCAAAAAATGAGAGTATAAATCAAAATCAAAACCAAAAATCAAAGTACATTTTTTTCTTATTTAAAACATAACAGAAAGGACATGTCACCAGAGAAGAAAGAAAAAAAATTACCACTGCCAGGAACAAACCCCTTCATAATAGTAGTGCATAACCCAACATAACCCTTCTGTGTATTTCAGTACCTATAAAGATATCAAATATCAGGTTAATCATTATTGTTAAACACCTTTAATCAGTTTCAGGTAGACGACCGAATATACGATTCAACAAAAAGAAGATCTACACATAATAAGCCACGTCTATTGAACAAAAAAGTTACTGAATATTTTTACTTCAGTATACCAGCTCTCAGTCAAATTCTACCTACAGAGCTGAGGCTCGTACCTCTTTCGATGAATGAGTAGGAAGCCAAGCATATCTTTAAAAATTCCATTTTTCAAGGTGGATGCTTAAATAAGATATGATGAGCATGGTAAATCTGACATGAACAGCCAAAAATCTAAATGACACCTAATCTTGATTTCTTGAACCTAGCAACTGATAATATGCTAAAATGGAGCCTATTCCTGATTTTTCATGCTTTAACAGTACAAACAACATCAAGTTGAAAAACTTACAACATCTCTTCGTAATGCTTCGAGTTCCTCAGGAGTTTTTGCAGAGAACTTGTCTTCATAATACCTTTCTTTCCATCCTGGTTCTCCCAATTTGACCTAGAAAAGGCACATCAGCTAAATAAATACCAAAAGCAAACACCTTGTCGGTGTTACAAACATCCAAATTTATGTCTTCAATTCCATGACAAATTGATCAGTGAAGATAAACATCATGATCTTGATGTGATCCGGAAATTTAAGCAAATTAATTTTGGCACACAGTATGGAAATTTTTATTATTAAGAAGCCTCCCAAATAATCAAATAAACTCATTTACTGTTACATAACCAGCTGGTCTATGATCTTTTTCATGGTTTACTCAAAGATAACATGTTCCTTCAGTATTTTGCAGCATCATGATATTAAGTTAAAAGATCCACCTCCACCCACCCCTCCCGAATAATCTTTTTTCCGGGAGAAGTTTTGATAAATTCAAATTTGTTAGATCCATATACAGCGTCTCTACTCAGCACTTACAGCAGATCGATATTTCCCATTCACAAACATCACAAGAAATCAAGTTGGCATCACAACTGGTCGGCTGGGCATTTGTGAACAAACAGTTGGAATTTTACATGCACGGACACAAACAATAAAAAAAAAAAAGGACAAACATGCACATCCGCCCACAAGTGTATAAACTGCAGTGTCACCACTGATTGTTCAGTCTATATCTTCTACATTGTTCCTCCTTACAAAATATAGTTTGTAATAATTGAGAACATATATAAAGTTGAAAGGAGAAAGTTCAATGAAGTTTAAACCTTGTCTTCCTCTTGATTATCTGAACTAAATGCATCAGACTTTTCACGAAGTAACTCCTTAAGCTTCACTTTCAGTTCTTCTTTGTTTTCACGTGCCTGAATAGAAAAATATATAAGAAACCACTTTAACTGGATTTTGATGATAATGGTAACTGATGCATAATAATTTAGCCCCTATTTGGTAGAAATTAAAATACTCTTTAAGTCAAAGTCAACAACTAATTTTAACCACATTTTATTAGACCCACAACTTTTCAATCACACATTTCATCAATTTTTATCAAAATCTACTAAATATCTTATTTTAATCCCAACCAAACAAGGGCTTAATATGAATTCAACAGTGATCCTAGTAATAAATGTACCCCAAGTCCCTACAGGCAAACCTCATACCAATAAATTTGGCCAATAGATGATAATCCTAAAGAATGATGGAGTAAGAATTACATTAAAGTGCCTCTCCCGAAGCAGGAAAACATACTTCAATTTCAAGACCATTCTCAGCTTCAACAATGGCAGAGCCTATAGTTGCTCCTGAATCTACACGTGCTGTTTTCTGAGCCCGGGCATAGGTTTGTTTATTATCAAATTTTCCAGATTGCTTGTGCTGAACTTCAAGGGTGGAAAGACTTGAGGTAGCTTGACCCAGTTGATCGTGTCCAAGAGAAGTTGAAGAACCCTTCCTTTGATAGGGTGAAGGTGAAGAACCAGAAGCAAGACGAGAACCATGGAAACGAGCAACTGGAACTAAAGATTGAGGTTTAACTTGAGGTTCGGTATCATCACCTCTTTTTGAATGAGATTCACGCTTAATTCTTTCAGCTTGTCTCTGAAAAGAAGAGCAGGATCATTTAACAATTATTTTAGGTTCATTTAACTAAATAATCACTTGCTAATAGTCTACAAAAAAATACAATATATGATAAGCACATTAATTATAAATCAAGGCAGCAAATTCCCTCAATCCACTTGAAAAGATTTGTAAAACAAAACTAGAATCATAGTCAAAATGATTGTTAAATAGATAAAAACTGGTGTAGCTATCATTATGTGCCAAATTTTACATCCAACAAGAAAAGGCTAGGTAGGTACTTTTGCAGTTCTGCATAAGCTGACAATCTTCTTATCGAGTGAAAGGTAAGAATAAGAAAACACAAGTGTTACTCAACAAGTCACAGTTATGAAAACTTTGTAAATTCCTGCGAGGGCTTTCTGCTTTTCCCATTAAGAAAGAAGGGAATCATTTGGTCAATGTAAATAAACTGCAGTAAATATAGAGATATGCACATAGGAAGGAATGTTACTGTCACAAATATTTATATGCTTATGTCCATTTGGCAGCAATATAATTCAACAATGCACAAAAGAAGATATTCATCTACATGTTACTGTATGCATATCAACAAGGCAGTGCCTCTTGTCACTGCTATTTTATTTGTTCACACTTGTAGTTCACTTGTATTTCATGTTAAAAGATACAGTAAAATTTGGAACAGTGGGACAATAACATTCAAAGCTTCTTTAACAGTGATCCTTGCTAAACACAGGTCATCGTCGACACACCAGCAGTAAAAGAAGTAAATAAAGCATCTCACTAATAAAAAGTTGAAGAGAGGGAGAAAAGGTGGGATTATGATATAATCAACCTGATGCAATCTAGCCCTTTTCTGAAATATTTTGTCTTCAAATGATCCCACAGCTTGAATGAAGTGCTCCACCCTGCTTAGATTTGGCTGCAAAAGAATGGAGAAGCAACACACACAATATAAGAACAAGCCTGCAAACTACTCAGACTGAAGTAAAAACAAAGGTGAGTAACATGACTGCATAGACAAATTATAACATACCTTGCATCCATCTGTCAAATACCCACCCATAACCCTGAGTTCCTTCTTATAAACAGCCATCAACAAGTTAATTGCACCCTAAATGTGAAACGAGTACAAACACAAAGAATTAACAATGAAAATAAAGGCAAGGGAAACATAAATAATGCAGTGCCATATACTAATGAAATGCACTATTTTCGATGCAAGGCTTTATGTAAATACCATGCATAAAACTTCGACATCATCCGTAATACTGATTTTAATAGACAATTTAGAATTTTACCCCAGTTAAAATTCAGCAAATTCAACTTCCTCCTTTCTCTGAACCCACATCCACTCCCTATTAGTTTTTCAGCATAAACTTCATTCACCACATTCAGCCAAAATTTCATCCTCATCATTTCTACTTGTTTGTTAGTATTAAATTTTATTTTCAACAATACTTCACAAAGACAGCTTGCCATATTAAATTTCAGCAGCATGCTCATCATTTGCTATGTCATTGCTTTCTTCCAATATTATAGATTAATAGTTTTTACCATTTAAAGCTTCATTTTCTAGCATTAATGGTCATTACATATTGGAAATAAAACAGATAAATAGAAGCAGGAAAAACTCGGGACTTATATGTTCTGTAATGGCAATCCTGATATCTTATTTATATTGTTTAGTAAGCATGCACGTGTAATTTTAAATTGACTTTGGAGTCGAAAGTTGCAGCAGACTGCAGAGTCACAAAATTACACTACCAAATAACCAAAATAAAAGAGAAACTCTAAACACACCTCACGAATCTCCAGAGTAGGCATATGTGGCAAAAAGTCATTGCCAACAAAGAAACAAATGAATATGAAATCATCAATTATACACTCTAAATCAATCTGAAATGGCATATTAGGAATCCTCATCTCATATTCTATATATTCTCGAAGAGTCCAAATGTTGAGGAACTGCAAAATAAGCACAAATTAGCTTAAGAAAAGTTTATGAATAAAAGCTAATTTCAATTATGCTTCTTTGTATGTATATGAAGCTAACCTGGTATGGTTTTTTAGGCACGACATCATCATCACCTTTTTCATCAAACTCCCCTGCCTTTCGTTTTGCTTTTCCTTCACAATCTGAAGCAAAGTGACCCATTTGACCACATAGAAAACATTTATCTTGTTGCCCAGGAGTAAATACAACCTGTGACGTAAATTTTAAAGAAAACAAACATTATTGAGATGAAAGTACATAATTGACCTACTAATACTTACTAACTACACATGCACTGCTACACATTGCAAGACAACATTAAGCTCAACCATCTCCACTTGTGCCAACTTATCAACAGAGCATAATTGTTTAATTCAGGCTACAGAATTAATGAGCCTTAAAAGTAAACAAAAAATTTCAGTACTGAATTACAGTAGCATTTTTAATGAAGAGTACGGTATGTACCTCTCTAAGTATTGAGAAATGAACTTCATGGGTGGCCAAGGCTAACATGATCAAATCAGCATCCTGTCATGTTGCAATAGATAACTGTCAACATTTGTAAGAGCATGAGAGAAAAAATTAACAGAAATTGTCAAACTTGGACACTTACTAAACCATACAGACAATGCCGGGTATTTGGATCATAACCAGGAAGATTTCTTTGAAGGCGAATGTATGACATGATTTTGTGTTCCCCTTCACCAGGAACATTCGCATCAGAAAGTATAACCTTCAAGGAAGAAGAATAATCTTTTTTAACGAACTAAACATTGATGCAGTAGCTGTACATTGTTAGAGATGCTAAAGGCGATTTCACTATCGTGCCTCAAAACTAAAAAACGATAACCAAAATAATTTGGAATAACAGCTGTTGGAATGAGCTGAAAGGAATAACACCTTAATATTTTTCCATCCAGGATCATTGTTTAGTCTAAGATGGATGTAATATTGCAGAGCAATAGATAGAACAGCCATAAATGGTGTTCCGGGTGTAATGACGTTGGAATCAAAAACTTGCGATTCCTGTTTGGGTGGAAGATTCCTGCCCTCTCTTTCAAACTCCGCACGTAACCTTTCCTCTTCAGCTGCCTGCAAAAAAATATTCCATGTGAGACTACCCTATACGTATTGAGACAGCCATTTTAACTCTGTCAACAGGAAATACATAAGAGGTTGCATACTGATTCTGCTGCATCTTTGGCTGCTCTGAATCGCCTTGACCGTTGTTGATTCATCTTAGCCCTTGGTGCAACGCCATCTGCCATGCAATTCCAGTTGGATGTTAGTGCACAAATCAGTATCTACTTGCATTTTTGAAGTTATGACTCGGACAATTTAATCTTTTACCCACCAATAGCCATGAATAGCAGTTTTCGTGGCCGAACCATCACGAAAAGCCTATCTATATAGTCAAACATGCATTGAAACACCTCATCAAAAGTGGTTGGTGATGGCTGCATGAGAAAATAAGGATAACTTTATATACGTCTAACAAGAGGACAATGAATCAATTACATAAAGTACTACTACAACTTACATATAATAAACTTCAAGAACCAGTTGTCAAATCACATCAAATCAAACAATCCTCCAAAAAAAATCATTTTTCAGTTGAAAAAAACTTTGCCAAAAAGCTTTGGGTAAGAACATGTTTTTAAATTTTACCATTTCTTACAATGCGATGTGATTACATTTGAAATAGGTTTCAATCAAGAAATGAATCTCTTCTAATAAACTCTGATTTGAAGATTAGGGAACATAAAAGCAATACGCTTAAGCCAAAACACCCAAAATTGGTAAATTGAAACAACAAAAATTCAGCAGCCGACGCAGTTCCTGAAGCCTATAGTAAAAGATGGATGTCCCAAATCAGCAGAATGTTCACACGCAAGGATTGTTAGATGCATGTGCATATAATGTTATACACCGGTAATGGAAGTAAGTGGGCATCCTCAAATTATCAAGATCAATGACAGTAAGAAACAAAGAAACTATTGTCATGGTATAGCCAAATACATCTGGTAGTTACAAGGAAATTGCATGCCCATGTAGTGATGGAGGGAAATTTAAAGCAGACCAAGAAAATAATATTGGCCACCATTTTCTCAAAAGTCATTTTCAAGCAAACATTCTCCCATAAAATAACGTTACATGTAAAATGAAAAATTTTCCTTATTTTTTAACCACACATTCTTCAAAAAGAATCATTATTCCAAAACTCATTTTCCCCCAGGATTTCATTTAATCAAGGGGTCAATAAACAAATCATGTACTAATCAAGTATTCCTAATCGTTCTACAATACTTCACAGTTCTATAAATACCAGCTCTGATGGTATTCAACTAACAACCATCATTTTTTTTTCTTTTTATGATGCATAACTTACAACAATAAGCTACTTTTCAAAATTTAAACATGCAAAAGACATGAAGCACAAAAATCGAACTTCTATTCAATCTCAGGATTTCCGAATCGACTGAATCCCAAATTCTAAGTTCCATTTCCACAGCTACTGGTTTCCCGCAACAACAGAATAGGCAGACAGTTAAATCTCGAAATAAAGATAAGNAAAAAAAAAAAAAAAAAAACTTACGCGGTCTTCAGGGTGAAAGCAGGGGTGAATAATTCCATTCATATCAAGATACAAATTATCATACTCAATATTGTTCGGATTCGGTTTACTCGTATCCAGCGGGATCTTAACGCCTTCAATAACCACCGGCTCTTCCTCTATCGCATCCGCAATCACCATAGGATACTTCTCCGCCAGCCACCGGTAAAACGCCGGAACTCCCATTCTAAACTACTCCAAATTTCCCAATCAAAAAGAAATCCAGAAACCCCAATCGAAATCTGAAATCGAAAATTAACCAACTGATAGCACGAATTATCAAAAAGAGAGGAAATTTTATGCAAATTTCTAACAAGAGTTTGAGTTTGTGAGGAATATGTGGAACAATGGAGAAGAATATGCGAGCGCGAGAGAGTAATTAGGGCACGACAATGCCGGATTTGGACGAAAATACCCTTGTCGCGTTAAATTGGATTTACAACGTAGGTTCCGTATCTAAGTGGACTTCCAAGATTAGATTTTGTTACAGTAAAGTGCTTTCAAAATGTACTTTCCTTATCTAGCCCCCTTTTCAGCCACATTTTTTCAAATTTATTTCCAATAATACACCCTTCCATAAAATAATTATACATGTGGTTCAAAAACTATTTTTACTTTTAAGAATGTGTTTGAGCCACATTATTTTTGAAGCATGTATTTTAAAATAGTAAATTGATGAAGAATGTGTGGTTGAAAAAGAATGAAATATTTTGATGTCGTGGAAAAAATTATTTTATTGAAAAATATGTGGTTGAAAATGAGTAGAAGAATGAAAATGAAAATTTTAATGTGTAACAAACAGTGGCTTAACCACACATTCTCCAAAAAAACATTATTTCATAATACATTTTATCCAAAAAATGGAAATCAAACAAGGCTAATGTTTGGTTAATTTAAGAAGTATATTTACTTTCGGAAATAAATTTAGCTCTTTTGACAACTAATATTTGGGAAAAATAATATTTTGAATAGTGATTTTAGGATGATAACCCAATAATAACTAATTAAGATGGGGTGAATTGATTTTTAAAAATTTTTCGAAAAATTAATATAAATCAAAGCAATTAAAGACTAAATAGATTAATTCAAATAATAGGCACAAAAATAAAAGCGATATATGAAAGGGGAGAGATGATGCAAACAATATAATTGTGGAGATTCGATCCGAAGCAATTATCTACATCATTCGTTACCAAGCTATCAGCACGAGTAAAGTATTTTTCACTATGTTGATTGATTTATGGTGCAATACAACCATTTACAACGCTTCAGTGACTTAAAACACAAAGAGCGACGATCCTTATACGATGTTGAGTTTTACGATATCTCAACACGACCCACTATTAAGTTTTCGTGTGACCTCAATATGACACACACTATTGATTTTTACGGACCTCAATATGACACACACAGTGACTTACAACAAGGAGAATCAATCCTTATACAGTGTTGATTTTTATGGGACTTTTACACGACCCATACTTTATCAAAGTGATTTTACAATGAAATTCCTCTCTTGATAAATAATACAAATAAGTTAAGAGGGTATTTGGTGGAGATTAAAATTAGATTTTTAGTAAATTGTGATAAAAAATTTTGAAATGTGTGGTTGAAAAGTTGTGAGACCCATAAAATATGTGGTTAATATTGATTGTTTGATTTCGACTTAAATTAAAATCTGATTTTAATCTATACAAAATAGGGCCTAAGTACTAAAAAATGCTAACACTTCAATCCACATTATTGTTAGTTTTTTTTATGTAAGATAAATATGGTTTGATTTAGATTATACTTTACTAGGAAGGGTTCAATTGGATTTTATGGACGTTTCATTTCGTTGTTGTTTTCTTATGATGGATCTGGGATTTGTTTTGGAATTAGGAATATGATATTATGAATTAAAAATTAAGTTTTTAATTTCTCTTGGGAATGAAAGTTTACGAGTTTAAAGATACCGAATGAACTTTTACGTAACTTTTAATGTTTGACAGACACATGTTTGATGTTCCTAACCAACTTAATAATGTTCCTTATCATCTCTCTTTCACGGGTGAGGGTGGTACACAACCATCTCATATGTAGTCTCTATCTGATAGTTCGAAAAAGAAATGAAACCGTATATTTTGATTTCAAGTTCGGGACTAGTTCCGCAAACAAGGTTAGTTCTTTGTTCAAATTTCTTCCTTATTGTCATTCTAGATGATGTATGGTGATCTGACATTTATTGGATTGTCAAG
>CAIGRF010131632.1:16056-34272 GCA_903798235.1 Fraxinus ornus | reverse complement strand
CGCAGAGCCCATCTCGATCATGAGTTCGCTCGCGTGATGGCCGAGCCAAGTTGAGGAGCCCTGCCCGGCCCATTTAACACGCTTAGTCAAACCAGCTCTCACACCAATCATCTTGCTGGGCAAATCAAAAACCCTCGAATCTGGATTAGCCTCAAATCCTCATCCACTGATAAACATATACGTACACGTCCTGTGTATGTATAGATTACACAGAATTCTACATACATAGCATTTTAGAATTTTGATTTTCAATCAAACCCCTAAAAATGCCAAATTACTGCTCGGTTGTGTTGCCCACTGCGCTTAAATTGTAAGTAGTTCCAAAAGCCAAGCTGTTGAAATCCATGAAACTCATTATGTAATAATCTTGTTATATTTGCTTGCAGATGCCCTCCAATAGTTTCTCTTGATTGCCACTGTCAAGTATTCTATAATTTGCAATTTCCACTCAATCTGAATTTTCGGCTTGGGAGAGGTTCGTGATACTAACAACTGCTTACGACGCTTTTTTTTTTTTTTGGTTTCCCATAGAGAATTGTTTTCCTAAATGAATTATGATTGAAGAATAGGAGCTAAGTTGCTCGTTTTGTAAGAAGGATAGTATGACAATCAATTTTCTGTCCCCACAAGTGGGCTTCTTTAATATGTGGGAAAGCTGAATTCGATTAAGCCGAAACATTTATAATGCCCCTTCAATTCCATGTTAAACATTCAGCAGTGAAAATATATCATTCAATCATTCATGGTTGTGAAAGTAGACATCATCATGTTTCTACTGGTGGATCATTATCAATTTCAGGCTCAAATGGATGCCTGTGTAGTTACGTATTTGATCACATTCCTAGTAGGATTCCCTTCAGCTTTAATTTGACCACCCAAGCTTAGAAAGTTTCAAAGACATTGACCATAATGGTCTACTAATGAATGTGATTTTAAGATCATGACACTGAAGTGAAAAACTATTTTATGGTGATTGCAGGAGGCAGGAACCAAAAGGTTTCTCAGCTGAAGGCTGGCTTTTGGGATTCCATCAGATCAGGGTATAGGGAAATCTCTGATAATCATTCTTAATTGTCAATTATATTTATGTTATATTTAAAGCTTTTGAGGTTTGGAAACTTCAGATATGGTGACCATACACATCCACAGAATGTCTTCTTGCATTTGCATACAATCAGTGTAAAGCAACACGTTGACAATATCAACTGATCTCAACCTGACCAAAGTATCACAACACTTAAAAAAGGGTGTTCATGTATTTCTTGGATAAGCTTGGCACTTAACATTCCACAGGGCTAGCAGTTTATCTTCCTGCTTGTCTTTGTAGTTAGTATATGTTACGCTCCATATAGAAATCTCAACATGTCAAGTCTGGAGTTTGAATCAAAATGGGAAAGCTACAATAATGCCTGTATATTCGGTCTTGCAGGATTTTGAAGAACAATACAACACAAGTTATAGAACCACCTTCCACTACTGAAGAAGAAGAGGAGCCCTTACCTGAAGAGTTTGTTCTAGTCGAGAGGACCCTACCTGATGATACTGTTGAACAAATCATATTTTCTTCCGGTGGGAACGTTGATGTGTATGATCTCCAAGCCTTATGTGATAAGGTTATTAAACTACTCCCTTTGTCTTCCATGTATTTTGCACTTATTATGCTTTCTTTCAGTAAGGTAAAATATTATTAATATTCAAAAAGGAACACAGTGTAAGGCATCACAAAGTTACCACCTTAGAGAACCAAACAACACCATACTGTCAATTTTTGATTGATTGCTTCTGAGCTATTGACCAATTTTTTCTGTCAACCAAACCTGTGGCTCTGTTCTACAATAAGAGGTTATTAATGGGAAAGGTCTATTAACATTTATTGTTGAAGTACTAATTCAAGCCATCTTCACTGGTCACCAGAGCTACAAGATTCGACCAGACTAAATATCCCATTTTGATATTAAATGTAACACCCCAAATTTCAAAGTCAACTTGAGAGTTACAAAGTTTACTTTATTCATAACTTAGCGGATAATACATTGTAATAATTTAAAATCTCCTAAGCAGACCACTCGATATTTATATGACAAAACCGCCTAGGAAGTAAAATATGACAAGACTATAGAATTTATTACTTAATACTAAACTTTGGATTAATTAAGCTAAAGCATATAGTATTCATATTTCAAGTCATGTAGTAAGCATTGATTGAAAACCAACTAAAATTAATTAATTACAAGCTTGTGAAATCAAGTTCATTTGACAAGTGAAAGAAAAACTTAGCCATGATTTTGCTCCCATTTTCTAAAACTCATTTTCAACCACACATATCATGAACCCATAATTTTTATCAATTTTTTAATTACATATTTCATCAACTTTTATTAAAATCTACTAATAATCTGAATTTTTTTTAGCTAAACCAGGAGCTTAATTGTCACACTTACAAGAATAGTCCCCCCACACATTGCTTAATAAAATGAGTATTAAAATACCTAGTAGAACACGTGCATCCATATACTACGTTATCACATAAAACTCAACAATTCTTGCAATCATTTCATCAAGAGTAGTCGGTGATTAAGTGATAGCTCTAGTAAAAATATTTCTGTGTAGATCTCTCATTTCATTTTATAGAGGACTCGATGGTCAATTAGCATTTCACGTAGAGATGAACGAAATAAGACAATATAGTAAAAGGGTAGCAAACTTGCACGTATAATATGTCCTACCTCGAATATTGCAAAAAGGTGAACTTGGCCCAAAATGGAAAGTTGCTGAAATTCTATTTCCCTCCTTCGATACGTATAGTTTAAGTGATTATATGTGAATATGCCATGAGAATGAGTGAGTGAGTGCAAGAGAGTGAGGGATTATGTATGAGAGTGAGAGTGAGAGTGAGAGAGAGAGAGAGAACTAATAAGAGAGATTGTGAGAAAGAAATGTGTGAGAATGTAAGGGTGAACGAGAGAGGGATGAGAGAAATAAGGGATAGAGAGAGTGGGAAGAATAATATGAGAGAGGCGTGAGAGAAATAAGGGATGGAGAGAGGGATAATGGGGAAAGAAACGTGTTGAGAATGTTTGGGTGTATAAGAGAGGAGTGAAAGAAATAAGGGATACAGGGATAAAAAGAGGGGATAGAGTGAGAGAGAGATGGAGATGTATGGGAGAGTCTTGGAAAGTGGGGAAAATCTCATAAATTCAACTGTCCTATTCTCAAAATATGGTGACGGTTGAACTTCTCTTTTTCTTCTATTTATTCTATAAAATTATTTGAAAGGCAAAAACTGCTAAATTAATTTAGTTATAGTAAAACATGTATGGGCTTAAGAGTTAAGGCATTGGACTATGCTTGGACTGACTTGGCTAGGCAATACAGGCAATACATGGTCCGGACTTTTTATCTTAAAAGACCAATAACTTAATTGATAATATTAAGTCTCAAAACGAAATATTTCACGGTGTTGCAGTAAAGCTTTCTGATAGAGATGAAACCAAGGTACCCGAAGGGAACCTAGTCCCATCACCATGATGTTCTGCTCCTTGACCCAAGAATAGGCTTAAATCACAAGTTGGTGCATTCCTTAAGTTTTCAAATCTTGAGAAAAATGTAGCTACATGTGTAACACACCAAAAGTTCCTATAGGTAACTGGACTCCAATATATTATTTTGAGAAAATATGCTATCTGTCTCTCCGTGGAGGCCTTTTCCCATTTATGAGACAATTTTAACCCCAACATCCCTCCTTAGACAACAGTCCTTATTGTAACTTTAAACTCTGAATTCCCTCCACGTCTTTTCAGAGGAATTTCCCCTCATCAATCTCTTTCCAACGTTCTTGGGAAGCTGGAATACATCATCCTGATAGACTTAGTAGAGGATAGAATAGACTGCACGTGCTACGCCCAAATGCAATGGATATGGCCTTGTTGGCCCAAGATTTGAGCCTGGAATTTATTTATATATCTCGGATTTAAATTCAACAGCCGTGAGTTTGGAAGTGTCAATTTGAACCCATAAACATTTTAAGAGATATGTTACCCTCCTTAAAGCCAGGATTCTCTGAAAATCCACCGTTTCTCATTAATATCTACTCCTGAGAACAAGATTTCAGATTTCAATATATTCAAGTTGCCTAGCTTTCTTTACTTGTGGCGTACAAAATGATTTTATACTGAGCCAAATGGAAGAATTTCACCCTCTTCCTGTTGAGAAAAGTTCAAGATAATATAAGATTCAGTTGGATTGGTTGGAATTTGGAATACCCCATCATATAGCTTGGACGCTTATAAAACTCTTTTATTGGGGTTCTCTCATTGTTTGAGCCCATTACTTATTTAGATTTCGGTTGGGGTAGGAGCAGAAGACGGAGACAATTTAGTCAAATATCGATAAGTGGGAAAAAAAAGTTTCTTTGAGTTGAACAGAAATGATCAGGGATGGGAATAATTTACTGTAAATTAATTAATTTGTATCATGTTCAATTGACCTGGATTGTACTTGTATGACTTTACTGCCAGTATCCTAATTGATACACAAAATACTAGTATGGTGAATATTTGGAAGTTTAGTTAGCTTACCTATTTGGTGGTCCTGCTCCTCCCCAATTATTTGCTTGAGGCTAGTTTTGATTTTTTTGTGAGGAAACATAAATCAATATATAGCTTATTTCCTTGTTAAATTTGATAGGTTGGTTGGCCTCGGAGGCCACTGACAAAGCTAGCTGCTGCTCTGAGGAATAGTTACATGGTGGCTACTTTGCATTCCATAAAGAAATCAACTGGAGAAGGTATTTAGTAAAAGGCTTTTTCTGTTGGAATTACCTTTTCCTCAGACTGGCTGTCTATTATGATGTTTTATTAGTAAATTATTCTTAACGTACGTAAATGAGTATTACAGTTTCTTTTAAACTAAGTGACGGACATCTTAGTGTACTTGCGGAAGTTGCTTGGCAGAGGGGAATGACCAAAAGGAGCTGATAGGCATGGCCCGAGCTACATCAGACCATGCTTTCAATGCAACAATTTGGGATGTTCTTGTTGATCCTTCCTATCAGGTACTTGAATGTTATAATTTATATGTGGATAATTGACCCTCGTTTGTATAAGCTTATACTAATATCGCTGCTTGCTATTTAACTAATTTTAACAAATGCCTTTTTGCATTACATGGCTTTGGATCCTTACCAGTTACCACTGGCCATGGCCATGATCTTTTGGCCATTCTATAGAGCGTATCCTCGTGAGATATTGGGAATAGTTTTCGACTTTCTTGGCTGCATGTATTACAATGTCAGCATGATGATGCTATCATTCCTTTCTTCATATTTTGTGTTGATTCTATTTGTATTTATTAACATACAATCTGGTTTGAAGTTCTAGAAGAACCATCTATACAAAAACCTATTGACAACTTAATTAAAACAGAACCTACTTACTAATACTCCATGTTCGGTGAGGAAAAGATTAATTGTTGATGGTTCTTCAAATAAATTTTATTACTATCCTGCGCCATCACTGGATCTTTGTTACACGTTTATGGATGTTGATTCTGCCTTTGGATAATGCAGCTGTAGTTTTCGTTAAAATGTGTCTAGCTCTTTCTTATTACTGTTGAATTATGAGGCTGTAGTTTTGACAATTTACTGGTTATGTAGGGCCAAGGGCTAGGAAAAGCCCTCATTGAGAAGCTTATAAGAGCACTCTTGCAACGGGACATTGGAAATATTTCGCTGTTTGCAGATAGTAAAGGTACATAAACAAGATTATGGTCTGTTGCAAATACTTGACTAGTGGCGTCAACTGACATAATTAATCAGTCGAGAAGAGCTTGCAATAATTTTTACGAGCCCTTTGTATAAGATGCCAATGAGTCTCAAGTTCTAGTGTCAATTTCTAAAACGACATCGTTTCTTACGTTTGATGCAGTTGTGGAATTCTACCAGAATCTGGGTTTTGAGCCCGATCCAGAGGGCATCAAAGGTATGTTTTGGTACCCAAAGTATTAGTTGAGCTCCGTTCAGCATTCATCGTCACTGCTAACAATATGGGGTTGCATGTGACAAATGTACCATATTTTTCATGTACGAGATTTGTATGGGGGTACATATTTTCATTTTTCTGTAAAGCTCTATTTCTCTGCTCCCGTTATGTCTACTTGTAATTCCTTGCAGCCTTTTGGAGTACACCATATTCCTCGTATTATACAATCTCAAACTAAACAAATTACGAGATACTTGAAGTGCAATTGCACTCTGCTTAGTTGAAAGAATTTGTATTAATTTACTTGCACACCTATTCTCTTCACCTTGGATTACATTTCCTTCTGTGTCAAAAATCTGATCATGCATTGAAAAAAGTGTTACCAAAATATGCCAAACTCATCAAGGTGTAAATCAATATGTCAACATTTATGTACATGTAACATGATTCAAAAAGAATTTACATGATTAAAAATAGAATATGCTACGATTATTCAGTCTACTAGTCACGATAGTTTTAATCAAGGACATGTTTATGGAAAGGATATTGAAATACTCTGGGATAATTGACACAATCGCCATCTCCATTTCATACAAAGTTCACCGCAATCCACGTCCAAATGTATGTACGACAACTGAACGACATTATAGGTGTTTTTAATGTACAGTTAAGATCAAAACACCATAATTAACGCTAAGAATTGACAAAGTTTGAAACTAGACTTAACACTGCAAATTTGAAACTAGAATTAACACTGCACATTGATCATAATTCATAGCCCATCAATTTAAACTCTCCACAGTATATCGGTTAGGTCCAAAATGAGCTACTGGGAACATGACACTGCCTCAGCACCAACTAAAACCCCAAAACCTGCGGCTTTATACTAGAAAACCAGCATCGATCTAAGTGCACAATATCAGCAGATAACGTTCCAAGATATGGGCATTACAATTTTCATAAACGATTTATATTTACATGATGATATGTGCTAATATTTGTAGATCGATGAGAACAAAACTGATAACTTCTGGTATTACCTTGGAAATGCACGAAGCCCCATTATAATGAGCCACGTTGAAAGTGCTCTGAAGATGTATCCTTGTTCCGCCTTGACTGATCAGATACCTGAAACAAAAAGGTGAGATCTTCCACTGTCAGACGAGTTGCGGTGCCACCACTTTGATCATCGCCAAAAGCGGATGCAATCATTTTTCTCTTGTCATCCTGAAGGCACAAGAAAACAGTAGATAATTCAAATCTATTAATATAAATTGACAAAAGCACTCATTAAATGTATTTTAATTTTCATTATGTCAACGAAAATGAAACGAGATATAGATAAAAAATTCAACAGATGATGTATTGCTTAAATACTTTTATAGCATTCTACTGTGTTTCAAAAATAAAATTAAATGGGAAAGATGAGTAATTGGAATGAAAAAAGAAATCAAATTCAAGAAAGCTTTAATTTATTTTGAGCTTTAGGTTTTCGTCTACATTTTCTCAAAAAATGATGCTTAGAATTGCAACAGCACCCTACTTTTTACATGAACTAAACAAGTACCTAAAAGGAAAGCATATTTGATAATCGGGGTCAACAAACCCTAGGAATGAAAATTGGAGAATTGAACATAAAGAGTGGAGTTAAAGAGTTCCTGTTCACCTACGCATGCATATTAGATTTAGATAAGGTAGGCATGTTATTTGCTCTGATACAGGAAGCTGAAGAGGGGATTGACATTAATTAGATTTGTGGATATATGTGAAATGTCAGCCAAGAAGTTGGTCTGGTTAGTAGTCACAAAGGATGTACTCTTAGTCAACATTGCAATACAAGTCTCGAGAGTGAAGCAATAATAGAGCTAAAATATATACATCAAGAAAGGATATTTAGGGTTTTGGGCTCAAAAATTCAGAGAGATGAAACTTTGTGCAAGTGAGTTTTAACGGGCTATGGAGAAGTGTTCATGAGTCCCTGTTAAACTGAATGGAAAAATGTGGTTTGCAACAAGGATCGGCCATATCACTGAATGGAGAATGTTTTATGTAACGAGAGCTAGCTGAGATGTGAATGTTGGCATGGGAAATTGATAAAATAAGAAAACAATAAAATATGAATATTAGCATATCTTTGAAATGGTAAAAAACCTTAGAAGATTAACAAAAAGAATATTGATCGAGATGATTTCAAGTCATAGAACAGACTAATTTCTGCTAAAGAAAGGCGCAACCCTGAGACATGCAAAGATCAAATAAATACCATGAATTATATTTTAAATGAAATACAGTACTTAAGTAGTATAGGAAGCAATTACTCTACTCGAGCAAAATGGAGGAAACAGACACGATCAGCGTAAATATGGAGTGAGGCTAAGTTGTGTTGGATTGAGTAAATAAGCCCTGAGAAAATTAATGCGTGATATATATAAATGACGCGGTTAAGAGGGAAAAAATGATGTCATCCAATAAATGAGAATATTAAATAGGGACGTATCAGATAGATCAGGAAAACATGAAAGATCCGAAATAATCGTAATATAGCTTTTTTCCACTTTCTTGCATTATCTCTAACCACCACAATGGCCTGAAGATAACAAGTAAATGGATCAACTGGTAAATCATACAAAATATAAACTACCTGAAGAGCTAAAATTCGATCTTCCACAGTGTCCTTAATGGTTAACCGTGATACAGTAACTTCACGCGTCTGTCCTATTCTGTGGGCTCGATCAACAGCCTGATCTTCAGTTGTAGGATTCCACCAAAGATCCAAAAGGATTACGCGACAAGCTGCAACCATGTTTAGACCAAGATTTCCAGCTTTTAGCGACATCAACATAACCGACACCTGCAAAACCCAATTCTTATGTGAGGAAACAGTCCACTGGAGTCAGCAAAGCAAGGTACAAAGACAAGCTCAAAATAAGATGTGGTACACCAAGGAAACCAAATTGGCATCTCAAAGCATGTCTAATAGAATACGTCATGAAAACATACAAGGGGTAATTAGACCCATTAACAGTCTAGATTAGAAACGGATGCCATACATGTACCAAGAGTACCCTCATTAAACATTCCCTAAATGGGCGCATGAAGCACATATAAGTAACAAAAACATTTAAGAAAAACTAATTTATGATCACACACAATTTTGTAGGGTCTATTTTCTGAAAAGAAAAATCTAAGCCAAAATGTTGATGCCACAGTGAAAAACAAATTTGGAGCACAAAGTAGGGTTATAAGAAATGATTATGGGATGGAGTATTTTATAATATCTAGGCCAAATTTTCTCTCACAGAATGGAAATGTTCATCAATAATCATCTTCTTGTTGACGTGCTAGCAAAATGGTATTTCCAAGAGAAAACACGGTCATGATTCGAAGTCACATGATCCCTTGTGTTTACAACTAGGGTACCAAAACAATTTTGGGAAGGAACAGCGTATTTGATTAAATCGCATGCCTATACACATTCTGAATTCAAACCCCTTTAGTGAAGACCCATATCTACCAACTCTTCATTTCAAGTCCTCTTAAACTCGTGTTCTAGTGTTTCCATGAGCACAATTATCTAGAAAATACAGACCACGGGCTATCAAATGTATTTTTGGGATACTCTCCTAGAAAATGGTTATAGTTACTATAATCTTGAGTTTAAGATTGTTCATCACCTTTGAAGTCACTCTCTGAAAACAAGTTTTTCTTCCACGAACTTCTCTTTGGGGGAAAAGTTCAGAGGGAAATCAATTTTAGGGATGAGACACTTTACTCTTGGGTGCCATTAACTATGACTGAATACCATGAGGTGGAGGACACCATTCTAATATCCCAAAGATAAGTCATTTTATCCATATCCCTCAAAATAGGAAACCATTCCAAAATCCCCACCCCCACTTCCACTCTCATCTTCGTCCGTACCAAGAATTCATACCCACACCTTTGCCTTCCATTGTGATCATGCTCTTAGACTTCCAAAAACTCATCAATCTCTGAACTAACCTAGAACTTGTATCTCCCTCTTTAAACCATCTAAACTTAAAATTTATTTTGTCTCCAATAGATCAACTCCTTGAAGATTATCTCTTCTAGCCTTTTTCTCAATAGATAACATTCCTTCCTGAGCTCTTCAATCAGGTTGCCCTCGTTATCTAATTGATCTACAACCTCCAACCTACATAAGTTATTGCCTTTAGGCTCTATCAATCGATTCCCAGAGACTTCTACATTTTAAAACCAGAGTCAATTCCCAAGCAGCTTCAACTTTGCACTTTTGAGGCCTCCCACCAATCGCAAACCTTTGCGACACGCTACCGTCTCAACTTAGGATGTCATAACAAGATGCTTCCACGTCTGGAATGAGTGGGACCCTAAAGAAAAAAGTAAGAATTGGAAATGTCTGGATACCACACTCACACCTACCTCCAAATTTACATGTGGGCACAACTCCTGCCAACCTAAATAAACTATGAACATATCTGATTTACAAGAGACCACCTTTTCTCTGAAATTAGACGATGTGAACTTGGAATTCCGAAAAGGTATATCCGTAAGTTCACACTCTAATTTAGAACAGTCCAAGATTTTCACACTTCTAGTCACGAAATGTCCAAACTAGCCTGTCCATCATCATGGTCACACATCTCACTCCTTTACCCTTCCTCTTTCTCTGCCCATGATCACATCAACAAATTCCTGACTGCCAGCAACTCTCTTGAATGAGAAGAGTAAATTGTGGGAAAAATAATTCTCATTTTTCTCCTTTGGTACAAGGTAACAATATATATATATATATACAATAGAGAAACAAAAGGAAGAATAAAAGGAAAGAAAAATATTTTAATTGCTAACTTCTAAGGTAACTAAATATTGTAGATTTGGAAACTTTCCAACACTCCCCCTCAAGCTGGTTTAAAGATGTCTTCCATGGCCAGCTTGCTGATTAAGTTTTCAAACTGTTTCTTTGGCAGACCCTTTGTAAGTATGTCTGCTACTTGTTTTGTTGTAGGAATATAGGTCATACAAATTACCCCACTATCTATTTTCTCCTTGATAAAATGCTTGTCCACCTCCACATGTTTTGTTCTATCATGATGAACTGGATTGTGGGCAATAGCTATTGCAGCCTTATTATCACAATACAGTTTCATTGGTAATGAATTAGTCACTTTCAACTCTTCCAGCAATCTTTTAATCCATAGTACTTCACAAATTCCATGAGCAACAGCCCTATACTCAGCCTCTGCACTACTCCTTGACACCACATTCTGTTTCTTACTGCGCCATGTTACTAAATTTCCTCCAATAAATGTACAGTAACCAGAAGTGGATCTTCTATCGGTGACACTTCCAGCCCAATCTGCATCAGTGTATATTTCAACTTGTAAATTCCCATTACTTCCAAACAATAAGCCTTTACCTGGAGTCCCTTTTAGGTACCTTAAGATTTTGTAAACATCATCAAAATGTTCAGGGCCTGGTGAGTGCATGAACTGACTTACCACACTCGTTGCAAAGGCTATGTCAGGCCGCGTGTGAGATAGATACAGTAGTTTCCCTACCAATCTTTGGTATTGTTCTCTATTGATTACTTCTTCAGGTTTAGCTGGTTGGAATTTTTGATTCAGCTCTATGGGTGTCTCTGCAGGTTTACACCCTAACAAACCTGTTTCTCCAAGTAAATCAAGGATATATTTTCGTTGTGAAACAAATATACCTTTCCTTGACCTTGCAAACTCCATACCAAGAAAATACTTCAAGTTACCTAAATCTTTGATTTCGAACTCCTTAGCAAGAATATTCTTTAATCTCTCAATTTCATTGCTATCATCTCCTGTCAGAATAATATCATCAACATAGACAATAAGTATAGCTACTTTGTCTCCGCCAGTGTGTTTGTAGAATAAAGTGTGGTCAGTTTGGCCTTGGCTGTAGCCATGATTCTTTATCACCCTTCCAAAACGTTCAAACCAAGCTCTAGGAGATTGTTTGAGTCCATACAAAGACTTCCTCAACTTGCACACCTTACCTTTGCCTCCTTTGCCCTCAAATCCGGGTGGTAGATCCATAAAAACTTCCTCCTCTAGGTCTCCATTTAAGAAGGCATTCTTCACATCTAATTGATACAACGGCCAGTTGGAATGAGCTGCTATGGAGAGTAACATATGGATTGAATTCATCTTGGCTACAGGGGCAAAAGTTTCCTGGTAGTCAATTCCATATGTTTGAGTGAACCCCCTTGCCACAAGTCTTGCTTTGTACCTTTCTACACTACCATCAACCTTGAATTTGACAGTAAACAACCATTTACATCCCACAGTTTTTTTCCCTTCTGGTAGATCACTAATTTCCCAAGTACCATTAGTAGTTAGTGCATTCATCTCTTCTTGAACAGCCAATTTCCACTCCGGGTGATCCAGGGCTTCCTGAATGGTTCTTGGAATAAACAAATGAGAAATTTTGGATGTGAAGGCCTTATGAGTGTTAGAAAGTCTATGATAGGATAGATATTTCGCAATAGGGTGTGTTGTACACGTTCTAACTCCTTTCCTAAGGGCTATAGGTAAATCTAGATCGGTAGAATTGTCAACAAAAGGAGTAGGAGTTAGTAAGTTACCTGGTGAGTTTGGAGGACCAACTTGTAAAGGTGGTGATGATTGACTTTGCTCCGGATTGGAAGACGGGATTCCATTATTTTGATGATCTCTTTTTCTAGTATAAACACGAAGTTCAGATGGAGTAATATCTGGTAGTAATTCTCCCCCTGGTTGTGAATCACTTGTGCCTTCTATAGGTTGACTCGAATTTCCATCATTTTCACTAGATAAATTTTCTTTTTTTCGACCCTTTAAAGGAGTATGGATATTCATGTCAATGTCAAGGAAACCATTAGGAAGAATATTAAGATTCGAAGTTTGCCAGAGCTCATCTTCACTTTTCTCCTTCTCCCCCTGAAGATAGGTATGGCTAAAGTAGGCTGTTTTTCAAGAAACACAACATCCATGCTTATGTGAATTTTCTTTGTAATAGGGTTAAAACATTTATACCCTCTCTTATGAGGGGCATATCCAAGGAAAACACATTTTTCTGCCCTAGGGTCTAGCTTGGACCGAAGATGGGTTGGTATGTGAACAAAAACAATACACCCAAAATTTTTTAGTTGTAAATCCGATGCTATTCGACAAGTAGGGAAACTCTCCTTTAGGTAGGCTAAGGGAGTGATGTATTTTAAAATACGAGTAGGCATTCTATTAATGAGGTAACAGGCAGTCAAAATAGCATCACCCCATAAGTATTTAGGAACATGCATAGAAAACATTAGGGCTCGTGCAACTTCTAGCAAATGACGATTTTTTCTCTCGGCAATACCATTTTGTTGTGGGGTGTCACGACAAGTAGACTGGTGTTGAATACCTTTAGATGACAAGAAAGATCCCAAACATTTGTTGAAATATTCAGTACATTATCAGTTCGAAGGATACTGATTTGGGATTGAAACTGATTTTCTATCATGTGATAAAAATCCTTGAATAATTTTTCGACATCAGATTTATCACTCATCAGATACACCCAACACAACAGTGTGTGATCATCGATAAATGTCACAAACCATTTTTTTCCAGATGCAGTTGAGATTTTTGAAGGACCCCAAACATCACTATGAATCAAATAAAAGGGTTTTGAAGCATGATAGCCTTTTGATCGATAAGTGTTCACATGACTCTTGGATAAATGACAAGCATCACAATGAAGAGAGTTGCAATCAACGGTGGTAAAAAGGCTAGGTAACAAGTGTTTTAAATAGAGGAAGTTAGGATGTCCTAGTCTAAGATGCCAAAGCATAATTTGTTCACGCACGGGAGTTGAAATATTACCACTACTACTTAACCCCTGAACTTGTTTATTGTTGAATCGGGTATCATCAAAATAGTAGAGTCCATCAATCATCCTAGCACTGCCAATCATCCTCCCCGAGCGTTGGTCCTGAAATTCACAATGGGAATCAAAAAATATGACACAACAATTAGAATCACGTGAGATTTTACTAACAGACAACAAATTGCAAGCAAGCTTTGGAACATAAAGTACAGACTTTAGTTGAATTTTCTCAGAGATTTGGACAAAACCTGTTCCTGCAATGGATGAGAAACTTCCATCTGCAATTCTAACCTTTTTATTGCCTGGACAAGAGTAATAAGATTGAAAAAATTGTGAAGTACCAGTCATATGGTCGGATGCACCAGAATCAATAATCCATGGTGCAGGAGTTAAACCACAAAAGTATGTACTATGGATATCGCCTGTTTGGGCCAAAGAACCAGTAGGAGGCCCACAAGTAGGAGTGAATTTCAGCAATTGAAGAAGGTGATCCACCTGCTCAGCACTTCGGAAATTAGCATTTTCTTCCTTTTTTTCCAACATGGAGTAGAGTTCCTTAATCAAACCCGGAATAATTAAATCAATCTCAAGATACAAGCCCGCCAACTAAGCCCAGTTGATACAGGCAGCCCAATTGAAGAGCCAGTCAGGGACTTCAAAGCACCGTCCAATTACCCATTAATTACCGAACGAAGAAGCAGTTGACAGGGCACACCAGAAGAAGAAATACCGACCTAGAAGCTGAGAGAACCCAAAACTGGAAATACTGTAGCTCGCGAAAAACGGAGGTGACGAAAACTGGGACATCGGCGACTGCAGTTCGCGAGGAGATAGGACGACGCGAAGCCCTAGCTGACTAGCGGCTGAACTAGGGCAAAATGGCCGGAACAGATAACGGTGTCGGCGACTACTGCTCGGAACCGTAGCGTCGACGACTACTGAGATTGATGCCCAAGGTTGTCGAGATTTGCAGGAGCCAATGGCTCTGATACCATCTTGAATGAGGAGTAAATTGTGGGAAAAATAATTCTCATTATTCTCCTTTGGTACAAGGTAACAATATATATATATACACAATAGAGAAACAAAAGGAAGAATAAAAGGAAAGAAAAATATTTTAATTGCTAACTTCTAAGGTAACTAAATATTGTAGATTTGGAAACTTTCCAACACCACCACTCTATCCTTCTCATTTCTCAAGAGCACAAACTAAGGTTTAATGGAAAACAATTCATTAATAGATAAAAAGCCTTAGGTATTCACAGGGCATTGACTACTACTAGCAATTTATTGTAACCTAGATTGGACCGCGGTGATCACTAACCAAAAAACCTGAACACTTAATGAACAAGGATTTGTTGGTCAGCATGTAAAGATAAAAAAGGTTTCACTCTCATCATAAGCTTAAAGTGACAACTGGCTATCATTCCATAGCTCAACATCATTGATATCACAATAATTTGTGCAAAGCACACATTAATACAACTGAGGATAAGATTATGTCACTCTCTTCAAAATAATTAAGAAGACCAATGAATATTCGATAAACGGAAGAAGTAAACATTTGTTTGCCAAGTGCCTTAACAAGTAAAAGTCATCAAATACCACTGGATAAAGTTATATGTGCAAATAAACAACTATTTAACAAGATCACTTCTATTCTCCATCTTAACACCTCTAAATTCCCATATGCTTGCTGATGCATCTGCCATTGAAGTTATACTGTAACTTTCCACTCAAAGAATGGTCCACAGGTTCATCCAATAGATCCACACTGTATGATCATTAGCATTTAATCAGATTTACGTTCCAAGTTATAGAATTTAATGGCTAATAGTTATATTTATTTGCTAATCAGAATGTACAAAACCAAAACATATCTTCAGTTTAAAGATAATATTGTAGGTTATTTTGCATACAAAAGGATAAAGGATTGATAACACAACAAGCATTATATCAATATTAAAGGGCAATTATCAACATAATATAAGAGCTGACAAGTGAGAACTATATGTCCAAATAGATACTGATGAACATTTTGATAGTCACATCAACCGCGGAGTGAAACAATGAATTCATTAAAGCTAGAAAAACCGAGTAACAAAGAGATAGGAATCGAACTTCGGGTATGGTATTGAAATCTTTGACAGCCCTGTCTCTCGCAAGTAGAGTCATTGTACCATCAAGCCTCCGGTAACTTGTACAAGAATCCTTCAGGGACTCCTCAACTAAGTTCAACATGCCAGTCCACTGGGAGAAAACAATAGCTTTTTCAGGTCCGTCGGTATCTGAAGCTAGGTAACCTATACCTGAAGATGAAGCACTGCTGCTGGTCTTGGGTTTGCAATGTGACCTGAGAATCTCTAAAACCGCTTTGATTTTAGAGGAGAGGTAATCCTTGTGGAGAACCATAGAATTCTCATCAAGTTCTGATGAGAAAGGGACATCATTCTCAGTATCACTAGAGATACATCTCCACAAGGTAGGTTTTGAATATACAACATCAGCTCCAAGTTGTTCTTTACATTCAGGGGCTGGGCATGTACTGTCTTCCCCTGTCAAAAACTCGTTGACACACTGATAGCAGAAAACATGTCCGCACATGGTGACAACAGCATTTTCAGGAGGATCCTGTTGAACATCAAATCATCAGACTGTTGTCCAGCATACTTTCGGTGCTAAAGAGAACAAACAATCAGAGAATTAAAAATAAGTAAACATTTAACTTGTTATCTGAATATAAATTTTGGAACTTACAAACCATTTTATTAGTGTCCAAGAGTAGGGAATACCACACAGTGTATCCCTCATCTCAATAGATGGACAAATCGACTATGTATGTGATTGTGAACCATGAACAATGTGCATATGTCTACTACAAGACAAACTATCTTTGAAACATCTCATGTTTGAAAGGAACCTTTGAGAAAAACACAAGAACATGATCGGTCATTTGTAAATACAGGTGAGAACGAAAAGAAGTCTGTCCCAAGGGAAGGAAAGGTGTTTCAACTTTGGAAATTCCAGTCTCTTGCAAGACTCCCTATTCTTTTTCCTTCAAGAAAGACCACGTGACACAAGTGAGGAGCATCCCAAGTCCCCTTTTACCTCGTGCAAGTAAAACGTGACCTCCAGCAATATGAGAAAACTTAACATAGAGTTTGATGGTTCAAAAGGCACCACAAAGAGAGAAAATCACGAGCTAATCCCACCACAGTAGCTGAAGTTTATTCAATCTTTTCTCCGTTCTGGAGAAAATTCACCACTTTCTAGAGAATATCTATTTGATCTTAAAGTTTTATGTGGCTTAAAACAAAGAAAGTGATGCACAAAGCGTCACAGTGCCATCACTAAGCTTCTCAAGGTAGAATCATAACCAAAGATTCTTGGGCATACTATTCATAAATCAATTGCAACATAGGTCAATTTTATTATCTGTTTAGCTCTTGCTTGGGCTCCATTATTTCCAAAATACATTTTTTCAAAATTCATTTTCAACCAACATCCTTCCATAAAATAATATTACAGATAAACCTTAAAAAATTCCTTATCTTTTAACCACACATTCTCCAAAAAGTCACTATTCCAAAATACATTTTCTCCCAAAATCATATTATAATTGAGCCCAAACAGGGGCATAGTAAATTTAGAAACAAAAAAGCACAACAAAGACTTGGTGGGGGTGAGGGTGGGGGTGGGGGCAGTGGTAGTGACATGTCAAGAAGTTTACTAGTATGCAAGCACCAAAAGCAGCAACCATGCTATGGAAAGAGTTCAACAAGGGATAACATACTTTGCACACAAGACATATTGCCAGGGAAGCTTCCAAAAGCTTTAGTAAATTCACTAGCAGTTCCTTGGGGAGCCTCTTCGCCATGTCAGAGGACTCTTTTCCAACAGGATCGGAGCTGAGTCCTTTGACAAGTAGAGGGTGATCACAAGCTTGGCGAAGACGGAGGAGCAGCAATAGAATATTAGCATAATTTTGATTCACAGTACCAGCAGCCGCATAAGCCTGCATTTATGGTTAATTCACAATTTCGCAAAGATCGGTAAACTGAATAAAAGATACAATTATAAGACTTTTATCAAATCCTCTATAATAAAAAAAAACTGGAAAAGCTAGAGAAGACTTGTATTCAGACGGTAAGAGTATCTGATGAGGACATCACTTGTTTTGGGCCATCTTTTTCTGTTGTGGACCATTTACTCATGTTTTATTTAGTTGGATTTGTATTATGGGCCAGCCAAAGCCCTTTTGTCTATAGGGTGGTTTTTTTTTTTTTCTATTTATAGTTGGTATTGTAACTTGAACAAGGCAGTTGATGAATAAGACGATGAATGATATGCTTGGTTAACA